>JAVJIF010008487.1:77500-83930 GCA_038442645.1 Agave tequilana | reverse complement strand
CAAATTTTATTTATTTTACTAAGTCAATTTGACCAAGTCTCATTAGATCTCACATCGGGTGAGAAAATCTCTCAGCCATCCGATTATGTGATCGTGAAAATCTCTTGTAGTTACAACTACTGAGGGGTTTGAAACCTATAAATTAACCCTCCTTCCAACAGTAAGACACAACACACTTCTCTCTTCATCTTAAAAAGAACCTGAAGTCTGCTCTTCGTGAGAATGATTTCAAAGTTAAAAGGATTTTTTTTCATTATCTTCATTTTCTGGGCAACTTCTTCATCTGAGCAGAGGCTCTGCCCTCCATCCTGAGCCGAGTGCTGGTGGTTTACCGGGAGAGTTTTTACCGCTAGGAGGAGGAGGTCACTTCAAGATTCGAGTGAGGGACCGGCCATCTTTCTTCTAAGGCAGTCCTTCTGCACGATTACGTCACTCCAGGCCAGCAAATTTATTTTCTTTTTTAATTTCTTTACATTAGTAGCATGTTTAGGACAAGCAAACACGTTTGATTAAAAGTTTATTTAATTAATGTGTGCATATTTTAAAATGTAGAAAATTTGTTATAAATATCCAACAATCTAGAAGAAAGATTATTATTCTTTGATAATTTTCTTCAATTTAATTTAAGAAATTATTCATGCAATTTAATTAAATCTTTTAATGCAATACTTGTTTCACGCAATGTAATTACTTATCTGTTTCATGCATCAGAATTATATGCAATTAAAGAATTCGTCTTGCCAACAGTAATTTTGGTAAATCTGAAAAGAAAAAATTTACATCCTACTAATATTATCTTTTATAAGTTCTTGCAAAGTAAAACCTCTTTGTTCTAATTTTTACAAGATCAAAGATTGCAATACAAGATCTTAGAAAATTTTTACATCACCTTACCCTTTCTATTAAAATTTTTTATTTAATTATTTCATTGCAACATCTTATTTAATTATTTTTGTTGCAAAAGGAAAATCATTTACAAGATATTACCTTATTGTATTACCTTTTTGAAACTCTTGCAAGAATTTACTCGATTAAAGTTCTTATAAGACTTTACTCGATTAAGTTCTTATAAGACTATATTCGATTAAAGTCCGTATAAGACTTCTATTCTAATTCTTACAAGTTATTATCCTAATAAAATTCTTGCAAAAACTGCTATTCGATCTTGAACATTATTATTTAAATTTACAAGATTTTTAAAATTTTTTACAACATTTTATTAATATCTTTTCAAGTTCTTCTCTTTTAAATTTTACAAGATTTTATTTAAATTATTTATAAGATCTTATGCTTTTAAATTTTCACAATATCTTATTGAGTTATTTAATTATAAGATCTTATCCCATTAGATTATTGCAAATCTTATCTTGTAAAATTATTACAAAAATTCTTAAAAAATCTATTCTTGTAATAATCGATTTCTGTAATTAATTTTTTTATAATTAATGTAATATTTAAAACACTTGTCTCTTAACTACAAGTTAATTAAAAATTAGTTTCATGTAAAAGAAATAATTCTTACTATACTTGTTTATTACATCCAATACTTATTTCATGATGTAGAGATATTACATTAGAAAGAACTTAATTCTTATTATCTAAATTACTACTATAACAAATTTCTGAATAAATTAAGAATTGTCCAATTCTTGCAAAACACATTGCATAATTACAGTAGGTTAAATTTTAGATTTTAACATATTAATATTGTGATTCTTGCTCTGATATACTATAATACTTTGTAACTTAAATTAAACAAGAGCTATGCACTCTTTTATTCTGCATACCCTGATTTAAAACCTACCAACTTATCTTTTAACATTTCAAATATTGTGGATACAGAAAATATGGTAGAAATCTTTCGGTTATTTTGACAAACCTAAATTGTCAATATTATTTGTACACTCTTCATGTGGTTAGAATAGGCATATGCTTATAAATATCATTAGTTCAATATGAAAAGAAAATTAAAGGGTAAATCATTTCCTCGAATTTTTTTACAATTGATGTTTAACTAAGGAAGGGTACTCAATGTTGTTTTGTAATTAAGGAACGCCAAGAGCGAAAAACCTCCCACCTGAGTTATGCAAACCTGGCCAATTGGACTAATAAGATTGGGGTTTTCACTAACCCAATAATTTTATAATCTTTTGTCGGCCTATATTAACTATAACCTTAAAGGTAATGTAGTTGGCTAGCTTATAACCTTAGCGTATACACCAACATTTGTACATACCTGAATCTGTCTAGGATTAGCCTTAATTAATATTATGATTGGATCTAGTTTTCATTATCTTCTATATTTGAGTTTGATGTAAATCAAGATCGGACCAGTCTAAATTAGTTAGAATTGATAACCTAATCTATACTTTAGAAAATCTAGTCTGAAGAACATGGTAGGATTGAAATTCCAAACAATATGATTATATTAAGTTACAATTAGAAAATGTGCTACTTTTGACATTATGTTTGTATAAGCAAATCTTATAATTTGAGCTCATGTAAATGAGCATATTAATTCTAGTCATGTGCAGGATTAATAGCCATGTGCGGCTTTGCCTCCATCCAACTTTAAATGGGATTTATTAAAACTAGATTGCCTAAAATGAATAATTATCCTATAATCTAGTATTATAATTGAGATGAATAAACTACCTCCTAATCTCATTATTATATTGCCCTTAACTTATAATTATCAAGTTTGGATTTGGCCTTATTTGGTTTTTTTTGAAATCAGATTTCAATTTTGACTTGACAAACTATGATTTTTCTCTAACTAAATTTAGAGATAAATTAAGTATCTATTTTGATATTTTCAAATATAGTTTTAGTTGTCGAGTTTTTGGTTGAGATCTTGGTTAAAATTTTAAATTAGATTCTTGTTACATTTCTTAAAATTTGAAAATATATCTATTTTGATATCTCGAGTAAGGAAATTAATTTCTTTGAAATTTATCTTATAATAAAAATATTTAATCCTTCTCATTTCATTACTAGCTTTTATTTAATGAGATATTTATTATTGGAACTATATCACGTTAAAAATATTATCTATTGATGTAACTTATTATACTTACTAAAAGTATATTTATAACTTAAAATTTTATACACCTCCTATTTAAGTGTTTTTCGATTTAACTATGAGGATATTCTTATCTAAATTGTGAAAACTATTAAACTTTAAATTTTCTATTCATGAAATTGTGTGTGTGTTGAAATTATAAGTACGTCATTCTATAATAAAATATCTTGAAATGATTGCTATATTTTACATAATTATGCACACCAAATATTTCTTTAAAAAGTTTAGTTCTTTAGAAAGAACATTATAATTTTTGCTGTTAATTAAATTGTGAATAATTTTCAAAAATATTTTAAATTTCTTTGAAGATTTTAAATGTGTCATTTTAAATAAACTATAAGATATATAATGTTTACATTATATACATATATTATTTGTGAAAACAAAGTTGCATGTACAAAAGGGAAAAATTAAATTATTTATTCTAATTACTAAATTAAGACAATAGTGATTTGGCCACAGTGGAAACTTAGATACTATTAAGAATATAAATGGCAAGGCAAATGTCTTGATATTGTTGGAACTTGATTTTGATGATACATTTGTGAAGCCATTTCTTTGGAGCTCTATTTCACAAGCTTATATAAGAGTTCTATATGCTCGAGACTTCCAAAGAGAGTGGTTATAAATGTGTATTGTAATATTTATTAGTATGTTAAAAGTCTTGAAACAACACACACACACACACATCATAGCCTATTATTCGACTTATAACCATGCATAGTCGACTAATACACCTATAGTAACATACTATACAACCTAGTCGACTACTCCTAACTAGTAGACTTAGTGTTGATTCAGATGCATACCAACTTTCTGTTTCTGACCTGTATGCACTATTAGTCGACTAAGAGTTTTCCTAGTCGACTAATATATGGCATAGTCGACTGATACCTTCTTCTGGTCGACTATATTCAGTTTTCAGAAACTTGTCTTTTGTTTCAGTCATGTCTAGTCGACTTGGTCCCTTTATTAGTCGACTAATATAGGCAAAAATCATACCCTAGTCGACTAACCCCCAACCTCAAGTCGACTAATGACAGTTTCTGACTGTTGGACAGTTTCTGATTTCTGGTGTTTTATTCAATGTTTCAATATTCAAATTTGTCCTGATAACTACTCTAAGTGACCATGGATTTCAGCTATAATAGGGATGTTGTCCTAGGCTAAAAAACACTAATTCAAAATACAAGTTTTCTCCTAAAAACTCTATTGAAAAATCTGTTTTTCAGAAAACTGTTTTCACTTTCAATTCTTGACTCAAATTCCTATTCCATAGTGAAGATTTCTGAGAGTCCACCTATAAGAGCCCTTGTTCACGATCACATACAGATTCAAGACTTATAGGATTGATTGTATTCACTCAAAGACAAAATTTATACAAGAGCGTCTTCGGGTTGAAGAGAGATTGTACAAGGTGTTGTGGTCTTCTTGGTTTGTAAGAAGAGTTGTATACATTTGACAAAGGGAATTTGTCAAGTGGTATACAAGGTGTTGATTTTGGGTGTACAAAATAAAAAGTTAAAGGAAAATCTCAAGTGGGTGGCTTGGGGACTGGATGTAGGTCAAGAAGACCGAACCAGAATAAATCTCTTGTGTTTGCGTTTGTTTTCTTTTCTGAGATTTATTTCCTTACTTGCAAGTTCTTTATATTTAATGCTAATATCTTTGTTTGAGTGTTGACGTATATTTTAAATCCTACAATTGGTATCAGATCGGGACCAACAGATATCTGGCAAGAAATCAATTTGCAGCCATCTTATAAGATATTAAAATTCAGTCTGGAACATCATCAATGTCTTAATAGGGTGACTAGAATGGATAATAAATAATTTTCTTTAGTACATGTACATCTCTTAAAGTTTTGATAAATATATGCTTAAACTATTTTAGATATATCTGAATTACATGTTAATAGACTTTAACACTAAGTGTGCATTAAAATGATTTTGATAATCATAAATTTCTTAATTATTCTTTATCAAATTAAAGATATGTATATACATATATGCCTTAAACACTGGAATAATCAAATACAATGCATATATACTTTATCATAAACCATTATGATATAAATAGCTCATTTTGAAACTAAAGCAATAAGAACAACTTTATAACTACCTTATTATCTCAAATGGGGGAAGGCTCTGACAATTACCCAATGGCTTATAGGTCTAATAAAGGTTGTCAAAAGTCAGAATAATGTGATCATGAAGAGTTAAACCTCTGACTGTCACCACTTGAGAAATAAAGACTATTAAGCCATTGTTTGACTCTGAACAACATAAAATCATTCTGACTAAGGTTTTTTTTATAGAAATTGTGTAACACCCGGTAACCCATAAGTAATTAATGGGTTTCTTATAGTTAATTAACTATGCCCTTATATATATATATATATATATATATATATATATATATATATATATATATATATATATATATATATATATATATATATATATATATATATATATATATATATATGAAAATCTTAGGGTAAGGTGTGATTAATTAGTCACTAGTACTATTACCATAGTTGCATACCCTGAGTATACAATTTTAGCTTGTGGTATGTTTATAACTTCCATTTTTTTTATTTAATTTTTGGATTCTTAGAATAATGGAAAGTTTAGGTTAATGGTATATTATACCATTACCAAATAAATAAAGAAGAAAAAGAAAATTAAAATACAAACTATAATATAAAAAAAAAAAATTCAACTTAGGTTAGTGGGAAAGTAGGTGTGCATGTAGATGGTGGATCAAGGCCAAGATGCTCTTGATCAAGGTGAGGGACACTTGGACATTTTTGATCAATGGCAAACTTGTAAATAAGTGAATGAGGAATTACAAACTTGGGATGAGAGAAATCTCTCATCTCTTCTTCCCAAAGAGATGAAAGAGGAGATGAAGCCATGGCTAAAACCCTAGAAACCCACCCCTTCTTCTCCCTTTAGAAATCAAGACCTCTCTCTTCTTCTTCTTTTCCTTTTTCTTTCCTTTTCCTCCTCTCCTTTCTTCTCCCTTCATCCAAACGAAAAAAAATTTTTTTTTCGGGGAGGGGCTGCCAGGCACGGCCGCCCCCAGGCCCAGCCGCGCCCAGCCCCCTAGGCGTGGTTGGCGGCATTCTAGAGAGAGAGAGTGGGAGGAAGGAGGAGGTTGTTGCAAGATAGATCTAAGTTTTGGTTGAGAAATCAACTCAAAATCTCAATTTTTAGGGGCCATTGCCACTCTTGATCAAGGTATAACCCGACAGAATTTTTATAGCATAAAAATTTAATTTTTTCAGTATTTTGTTTAATGTTATTGATGTTATTAGCACAAAAAAAAATTTACCCACTTGTT
>JAVJIF010008487.1:0-72500 GCA_038442645.1 Agave tequilana | reverse complement strand
TGTTCTAAAATTTAAAAATATTGTAATAAATATCCAACTGGGATACACACAGCTTGCGTCTCAGATAGAAGTTAATTTGGTCCATGACGCGCGTGTGTAGAAAAGAAGCGGCCGGCTCTCGGACTTTGAAAGGATAAAGGGTTTGTGGTTGACGAGGTAAAGATATTGGTGTAAGTTGCTGCTGCCTCCGAACTCGTTAGCTAAGCCAACTCCAACGAACGCTGACTACTGCAGGCGAAGGATAGATAGACTCACACGGATCCCAGATTTCATAGCAGAGATTCATAAAGAAAAGATGAATAATAAAGCGATCTGTGATAGAATCCGTTTTCCAGTTTTTTTTTCCCTTCCGTGGATCAGTTTATCTCTTCTTTAATTGCTCATTTGTATATACCCTTTTGTTTTAGGATTAAGAGAGTTTTGAAATGAAAGTACTGGAATTATAGCATTTTGACACAGGCTTGTTTTATTAATACCCTTTAAACTTTCGTGGTTTTCTCAAAAATCTCTCTCAAATTTCAAAATCTCAAAATACCCCACCTCAACTGTCTCCAAAATTTTCAAAAAAACTCTTTTTATTAATTGTTCGTCAGGTTAGTGATCA
The DNA here is from genome assembly GCA_038442645.1 of Agave tequilana. Classification (NCBI taxonomy): domain Eukaryota; kingdom Viridiplantae; phylum Streptophyta; class Magnoliopsida; order Asparagales; family Asparagaceae; genus Agave; species Agave tequilana. Next base: position 71,896 of record JAVJIF010008487.1, on the reverse strand, counting down.
TGTGTCTTTCACGTGTTTATTTTATGACAATATTACTCTTAGTTCATCACATGCGTCTTTTACGTGTTTTTTTTATGAGGGGAAAGACAAGAAAGTTATTTTCTGATCGACGTTAACATGGTCATGGGCTAAAATGAGAAACAAATAATTGAGAAGTATTTTGAGATTTTAGAGTTAAGGGAGTTTTTTTGAAAAAGTCATGAAAGTTAAGAGAGTATTAAGCAAATAAGCATCATATTGTGTCCTCAAGCAACAGTGAATTCTTCTTTTTTGCATGTGGACATCGGAGCCCCATAAATTTGTGCATTTTCTTGTTGTGTTATTTTCTTTTAATAGTTTTTTGTGCCTAAGCTTAGAACAATTCTATTCGGTTGAATTCTCTAAAACTACCACAAGTTTTATTAGGGTTTTACTCAAATTAAAACTATTCTCAACTTTTTTTAGTTCTAGAAACTATCACAAAGTACGCCATATATTTATTCAAAACTATCTTCTGTACCTCCTTCGTCTAAATCATGTCACATATATATGCATAGCACATAACATTTTTATGAAAAAAAATACCATAATTAATCACATATATATAACTGTGATTAATTAAAATTTTAAAATTACAAAAATTTCTTAAAATACAAAAAGTTCAGCTTGGAGAAGAATATGAATTTTTTTTAATCAAACTTTTGTAGTTCTACAAAATTTTTTTATTTTTAAAAAGATAAAATACTTTGTAAAGAAGGGCATCTAGGACTTTTATTTCTTTTTTTTAACCGCATTAGGGAGTTTTCAGCCAAAAACACAGTTTGTGATAGTTTCGAGGGAAAAAAAAAGTTTTGAGCAAAACTCTAATAGTTAATGATAGTTTTGAAGAATTTAAACATTTTCTGATTCTTATTATAAAAATAAAGTGTCACAGTACTTGAAGGGGGAAAAAAATGGAATCCAATGATTCCAAACGATATTACAACATGCAGCCAAATGGAGAGAATGAGTGCAAAAGCTGGATTCTTCCATGTAATTCAGTACTTTTGTTTTTTTTGATAGCCAGTTCAGTATTTTGGGTAAATTTCACAAAAAATACTAAACTTTCAAAACTTTCAAATGGTTCAACTAACTGTCCACTATTGCTATGAAGTCCAAATCGTACGCGAGTGACGGACACATAATCAATATTGGACTTTTTTTGCCCTTTGAGCCATTTCTATACTTATTTTGCAGTCCTTTAGGGTCCCAAACAGTAAAGCTGAGGCCCATGCTATCCCACGTAGGACTTATCCTTAACCCTTGTGTCGAAATTTCAAGGTCGTTCATAGTTAGTTGAGTTAGTTATCCACCTACATGCACCCAAGCGTTACGTAAATGTACGTCTCTCCCCTTCAATTTCTCCTTTGACATGCATCCACTTGGTGTTCTCGATTTACAACTAATCTCATCTTCTCGATGTTATTTGATGAGAAAATTCCAAAGGATTTCTGTTGAAAATTGCTAAAGGTTTTGATTGATGCCTTAATCCTCACGCTACTTGTATTTAGAGTTGGGAGATAATAATTGACCAGTGGCCGGAAAGGGTTGAGGTTGCTAAATTTCAATTCTCACGGATGAGAGAGGAGTTAGCTGCATTGTTTTGAATTAGCTTGTGGGATCATTTGAATCTTAAGGAAACAGAGAAAAGTACACCTGAGGTTGATGGTTGCTATAATTAAGACTTTGTAGAGTCATTATGCAACTTTTTTTCTCAAATATTGCTATTGACGATTTCGTTCTAAATGAAAATGACTTTGTAATAGTAGAAATGAAGAAAATTTATTCTTCGTCATGCCTGAGACTAATTCTGATGATGAGGTTATTGTTGTTGATGATGGTATAAGAATTACTTTAAAAAAAAAGGAACATAAACTGCTTACAAATGTTGACTTGTCCACCATGCCTAACAAGTAACAACTTGAGAAAAGGATAGGTAAAATACAAGCTAAGAAGAAAAATGTTTATACTATAAAAAGACTAGTGCTGGTTGCGAGTATAAAGGTATGTTTGACCAACTGCATGTATTTTGTGTGTTTTATCAAAAAAATGCAATAAAATATAGTATTGGCTCGTACATGTTATGGGAGTTTCTAAACGTTACAGAGTTTAGAAATTAACACGCGTATCTGAATTATTAAGATTTGTACTTTTCATAACTCGTATGCCAACCTATATATTCTCAAACTAAAATGAAAACGTATCAGTACTATGCCACAGTGTTAAGGTTTCTCTTTCTCATGGAAAAAAAAAAATCTTGGCTTGAATTTCTCAAAGCTCCTGCTCCATCAAGGGGAAACCTTTTGTTTCCAACATGAAGTATCTTAAATCTTTTGAAGTTAAGGTGTCTATAAAATTATAGAAATCTTTTTCTTTATATGTATAATTAACTTGAACCTTTCTAGTTACACCTTGATATCACACTAATTAATAACAACTCTTCGTTTCCATTATTCATCAGTGCCCACAATATGGCATCGGCTTGTGCTTTTCTAACTATTGTCTTTTTTAATATATTCTTGGTGTATATATTTGGTTGTACTCTTTTCAAATTATACTGATAACAATAAAATCGTATTAAGCTATTGACAAATTCAAAGAGCCATCTGCAATAAATAAATTATTTAATGTTTTCATCTAGATATATTGCAGAACATCCCTTTATATGTACCATCACTGTTTTGAAGAAAACCCCTTTGTTCTATTAAAACAACTAAAAATTAATTATTTAATGTTTTCATCTAGATATATTGGAGTCACCTGAAAACACTTCATCCAATAAAAAAAAGAAAATGAAAAACAATAAAAATAATAACAATAATAAGAAGAAGGAGAACAAGAGGAGTTATAAGATAGAAGAAGATGGAAAAGTAGAAGAAAAGAAGAAATTAATGAAAAGTAATAATCCATAATTGTTATGCTCTATTTTAGAACCAATTAGCATAGCGAAGTTTCAAAGTGAATTAAGACAAAAAGGCCAATCCATATAATAAAAATCATTATTTATTTATTGTTAACAACTTATATTAATCTAACAATAGTTTAACTTGCTTGAATAAGACTATTAATGCTAATATTTCATATTTAAATTTATTATTTTTTTGAAGTTAAACCTTTTATTGACAAGAATTTTGCGCCAAAACTTGTGGAGGTTTGGCACCAAATAACGAATTTTAAATGGTGGTAGGATATTAATTTTTGCGACAGCGATTTCAATTTGAATGGACATCGTGATCGGCTTTTTCATTTCCTATGCTGTTACGTTACAACTTAACTTTCCCTTTTTCTATTCTCATGAAATAATTAAGGGGTTGTTTGGCAATTGGAAAACAAAACAAGAAAAATTAGATGGGCCCTTGCATGCTAGATTTCCGGCATTTTTCTCTATTTTCAGAGCAAAACGCTCCGAAATCTGACAGTGCACTATTCAGTTAAAAAGCTGAGATAGAGGCTCATAGACAAGAGAACATCTTATCTAATATGTTTTTTAATATGTTTTACTTTCTTACTTTCTAATTTGTTTCCTTGTCTCAAACAGGAAGCTAACATATGAGGTTCATAGACAAGAGAACATCTTATCTTGTACATGTCCCAAATACAGTCAATGAACGCTTGTATCTGTATTCTAACAAAGAAAATGCCAGAGTTTAGGGGGAAATAACTTTTGCTATCTTTTCCCGCCCACTAGAAATTAGCAACTGGAATGTTCCGATGAAGTGTTTAATTAGAATTCTTGACTACTGTTTTCAAAAGAATTGACCCCCTTTCTAGTCTTTGGACATAACGTAATTCATTAAGCAAGCCCCATTGTGTACCTCTACATGTCCTCTCGTTGCGCACGTAAACTCTAGCTACATTATTCCAAGCTCACCAACTGCGTTCAAATTTTAACACTGATTAATAACGTGCAATTTCAGAACTCATGTGCCTATATAAAGGTGGCCATATGCCCTCTCCCTTCACTCATCAAACTCAAACTTAGCATCATTCTCTAGCAAAACCCTAGCTAGTGCATGCCAAGGCTACAACTATGGCAACAAAATTTTTGCTCAATTTCCTGACCCTCTCTCTCTCCTTGTATGTGTGTGTGGCTCACACACATGAATCGAACCCAAAGTTTGTGAGTCTTCGTGAGAAGAAGATGAAGCCATTGAGCAGTTGATAAGGCTAATGGTATCCTCACAGAGCACCAAGCAATCGGTTCCCCAATCTAGCCCTTCAAGCAACCATGGACCGAATTGCACTGACCCATCAGCTAGCGTCGGCCATGGCCCTAAGCTCACTCGATGAGAGAGCCAAGGCTGCATGGGCTGATTGCTTGGTGCTCTGTGAGGATATCATTAGCCTTATCAACTGCTCAATGGCTGCATCTTCTTCTCACGAGGACTCTCAAACGTTTTTGCGATTGCCAACCATGAAACATGCAAGAACGGTTTCATTGAGCTCAACGCATCCTTACACTTGCCAAATTCACCATTCATGACCAACAACATATCCGAGTCCCTTAGCAACTCTCTTGCCATTAACAAGGCCATGGCCCCGGTTAGCTCTCTGGGCAACCGTAAATTGCTCTCCGATGGATTCCCATCGTGGGTCTCTGCAGCTGACCGCAAACTTCTTCAATCTTCGAGCGTAAAAGCCAACCTTGTTGTAGCTCAAGATGGTTCGGGAAATTACAAGACCATATCGGAAGCTGTTGCAGCCTCTAGCAGGCTAAGTGGTGGTTCAAGATTTGTGATCCATGTTAAGGCTGGAACTTACAATGAGAACGTTCAGATCAAAACAAAGAATCTGATGTTGATCGGCGATGGAATTGGCGCTACTGTTGTTACGGGCAGCAAGAATGCGCAAGATGGTTCTACTACTTTCAATTCGGCAACAGTTGGTAAGCTTAAATTTAGCTAATAAATACATGGGACTCATGAAGTATCTCTTCTGCTACGTGTTAGCAAGATGAAAGATATTGTTGTGTTGCATATGACTTTATTTCTCTTCTAGAAAACTATAAAATTCCAAATAGTTTTATATTTGAATCTGATTGATATCGCCCTTTTTTAGATCTTTTGAAAGCAATCTTTTTTCTTCTTAAATGTTGCTTTCAGGAAAACAACTACGTACATATTATGGGAAATTTACCTACAGCCCCCTAGATTTAAAATCACTTATTTAAAAATAAGGATTCTTTTTGCAGTTATGACATTCAGTTTGAATAAAGATTTTTTTTGCTTTTCTTCTTTTTCAACGTTAACCATTAATCCGGACACTAATTTGGACTGCAATCTTCCTCAGCCATCACCGGCAGCGGGTTCATAGCACAAGACATGACATTTCAGAACACGGCCGGCCACAGAAGCACCCGACTGTCGCTCTCCGATCATTACTTCACAATTCACATATTTAGTGCTAGTTATTATCTTTACCCCTATGTGGATACAACCAACTGAAATCCTAGGAGTTCCGATAATTGATTTAATTTATAAGTAAAAGCACTAGATATGAATAAATGAGTAGCTCCAGGATCAGACAATGCATGGGCAATATGTCCTAATATGGAGATCATACCTTCTACTACTGCATTTGAGGCCATTGCTTCTCGGTGGGTTAATACAAAAGTTCTTCCTTGCACCCGTGGTTGTTGGACAGATGACTGAGTTGCAACAGGTCGTGGAGCATTATTGGGCGGCATAAAATTACTGGTTGGTCCCCTGGGAGGGTTCATTCTCATAACTGGCCTCCCACTTATCCTACTCTGTCCTTGGCTTCCGCGCCTCGCCGGGCAATTCTTCTTTAAATGCCCCACTCCTCCACAAAAATAGCAAGCTCTATCTTGGAGGCAGTCTCCAAAATGGTTTGTTCTACACTTCTGGCACAAGGGGCCTCCGAGATTCTGGGGTGGGACATAGAGGTAGCTTGTGCTTCGAGAAAGTGTCTCTATTCCTCAACCATGTTCCTCTGCCTCTGGCCCTCCTCCCCTTTGAAGAGTGGTATTAAACCCAAATCTTTTATTTCTGGTGGATCCTGATGCCACCGACATTGATGTTCCTTGATATCGGGGGCGCTTTGAGTTGGGAATTTCCTTCACCCAATCTTCGTGACCCTCTTGCATATCTATTTCTACCTCTAAGGCTCTTTTCTACAGCTTGGAGATAATTCTTCAGTTGTAGAGGAATCAATCTGCCTCGAATTTCTGATCTCAGGCCCTTCACGAACCTCTTTGTCCTTTCTGCTTCACTCTTCACCAAGTCATCAGCATACCTAGATAATTGAGTGAACCTCTGGTCATATTGGGACACATTCATCAGGCCTTACCGTAATTCTAAGAATTCTGACGCCATCTTGTCTCTGGCCGTCTCTGGGATATATTTTTCAGTGAATTTGTTCACTAAAAATTCTCAAGTGATTGATTCTCTTGTACTTTTCATACTATTCTTCACCGCCCTCCACCAATGTTCTGCTTACTTTTGAAATATAAAGGAAGAGAAAGATACCTTTACTCATCGGTGCAGTTCATTACATTTAGGATCTTCTCTATCTGGAGAAGCCATGCTTCAGCTTGTAAGGGGTCCACCTCCCCCTCAAATACAGGCGGTTTCATTTTCTGAAATTGTTCTATGCTCGGTGAGAGTTGTTATTATTTGCTCTGGTCATTAACTGTGTGAGCCACTCCGGTATCACCCCTGGAGTTCCATTATCTCCTCCTATCTGAACTTCAGAATCTTCATTGTTGTCCATGGGGTGTGCACTCCCCATCACACTATAGTGTGACACACCGAGCGACAAAAACTCATTTGGTGGTAGTTGATTTAGATCCATGCGTCCTTCCTATGAGAAAAGGACGTCTAGTCAACATACTTCACAATTGAAAATAATTTTGGATAAAATTTTAGTTTCATGCAATCACTTTAATATCATATTCATTATCACTTTGCAAACAAACAACTTGCTATATATATATTTAAATGTACATCCCAACACGGAAACAAAGATATTATACTAATATGTCTACCCTTTGGATATCCGAACTAACCCATGTGCATACATATAAGATGTGCCAGGGCATATACAACAAAACTCTTAAGATATCCATCAACTAGCACACTAGGCTTATACATATATATACGTCAAAAGTGTTTGCTCAAAGATTCATCCTTCATAGGATAGAGCCTCCCCACTTGAGTCCCCGCTGGTACTGCTACTATCCTCGCTATCACCCATGCTTTCTCAGAGTCTTCCCCCGGTAATTCATCTCCTGCGCAGCACCAGTCATCCAGGTCATCATATAGATATATGTCATCTTCCCATGTTTCCTCCTAAAAGACACCTCCATAAGTGAATCCTCTACGGGTCTCCTCTTTTATTATACTAGTATCCTCCATCTCTACTACCTCAAGTGAATCCCCAACCAAGCTCTCCGTATCAACAATGATTAGTTTAGACTCATTTGATGCCTGAGACTCAACCTCCTCATAGGGCCTGTTTGGTTCGTTGCAAAACGTCGCAAGTCGTAAGTTGTAAAATGAGAATGGAAAAAGTGAACTGTAGCAGTGAAAATATATTGTGTTTTACGGTGTTTGGTTGATAAAGTGATGTGTAAATGGAAAAGTATATTGTGTTTTACGGTGTTTGGTTGGTAAAGTGAAAGTGTAAATGGTAAAGTATTTTGTGTTTTACGGTGTTTGGTTGGTAATGTAAAAGTGAAAGTGGAAAAGTTAACCACAAAATTAACTGTAGCAGTGATTTAAATAATATAAATATTATTAAATTAAATCTAATATTGCAAATTAAATTGTATTAATAAATTTGAGATAAAAAATTAATAATCTTAATATTTTATTTATAATAATAATATTAATAAAATATTAATTAAATAAATGATATAAAATCTTAAGAAAATCTAAAGAACATTAATAAAATTTTAAGAATACTAATAAAATATAAATATTAAAAAATTTTAAAAGAAATAAAATATAGTAAAAATATAGTAATAATATTAAAAATACTTGAAAATTATTATAGTATAAATTTTATTATAATATTATTGTAATATTATAGAAATATAAAAATAACAAAGTAAAATATAATTATAATTTAATAATAAATTATCATTAAAGTATTATTATACTGAATTATTATTACAATATTAACATAATAAAATATTAATATAATAATAAAAATTATTATGATATTAATAAAGTAATTTTTATATTAAAAATTAAATAACTAAATATATAGTAATTTTATATTATAGTATAATATTGTTATATTAATAATATATTTACTCTAAATAAAATAATAAAAAATGGAATAAGTATTAATAAAATAATAAAATATTAAATAAAATATTAAATAAAAATAGTAAATTAAAATAGTAAAATATTAAATATTAAAACAATATTAAAAACAATAAAAAATTAAAGATTAAAATATAAAATAATTAAATACTTTATTACAATATTAACATAATAAAATATTAATATAATAATAAAAATTATTATGATATTAATAAAGTAATTTTTATATTAAAAATTAAAATAACTAAATATATAGTAATTTTATATTATAGTATAATATTGTTATATTAATAAAATATTTACTCTAAATAAAATAATAAAAAATGGAATAAGTATTAATAAAATAATAAAATATTAAATAAAATATTAAATAAAAATAGTAAATTAAAATAGTAAAATATTAAATATTAAAACAATATTAAAAACAACAAAAAATTAAAGATTAAAAATATAAAATAATTAAATACTTTATTACAATATTAACATAATAAAATATTAATATAATAATAAAAATTATTATGATATTAATAAAGTAATTTTTATATTAAAAATTAAATAACTAAATATATAGTATTTTATATTATAGTATAATATTGTTATATTAATAAAATATTTACTCTAAATAAAATAATAAAAAATGGAATAAGTATTAATAAAATAATAAAATATTAAATAAAATATTAAATAAAAATAGTAAATTATAATAGTAAAATATTAAATATTAAAACAATATTAAAAACAATAAAAAATTAAAGATTAAAAATATAAAATAATTAAATACTTAAATAAAATTGAACACTATTTAAAATATTAAATTTAAAAATATTAAATTATATATTGATTATCAAGTAACTGTTTTGAATTGGTGTACTACAAGTGAGAGTTACATGACCACAAAATTAACTGTAGCAGCTGCAAGTGAGAAAATATGAGTGTAAAAGTGAGAATTAAATGACCACAAATTTAACTGTAGCAACTGCAAGTGAGAAAATATGAGTGTAAAAGTGAGAATTAAATGACCACAAATTTAACTGTAGCAACTGTAAAGTGGAAAAAGTTTTTGCATTTTGCAAATGGAAACAAACAAGTGTAAATGGTAAAGTTGCAAAACTTTTTGCATTTTGCAAAGTTTTGCAACCAACCAAACAGGCCCATAGTCCATGGGGTCTGGGGCTGCAAATATAACCTCTGGGTCAGTCTCGTCTGACTCATATCCCCAATCCATAGAATCTGCCGTCCAAGTCACACTCGAACTATCCGAGCTAGAGACTGGCCAATAAATATCAGAGTCCCCCATCTACATGCAAACAAGGAGTCATATCAATCTCAATCCCATAAAATAGTCTCAACATACTGCTATAATCAGAAAGAAGCAATACGTATATACACACATACTTGTACTTAACTTATCCTTAATCTACCCGTAAGTCTCATGTTTTAGAATAACTTAGGTTCAATAGATAATTCAATACATTCCCTCGTCCCAGTGTCCCATACCACTAGAAGTTGTTACTGAGAGCCCGCACCCTCAGTCAACTCACCCGAATCAGGACGTGCGGGCACCCTGATTCTGATGCGAGGAAATACTCAACTACCGCTTGACTCATGGTTAATCCGTCACATAAAATCATTACCTAAGTATAATCACATATCCATACATATGAGCCTAACAATTCATTGCCTCCTACCTTCGACTTAACCTTCTCCTTCTACCTACAAATCTTAGCTCTGATACCAAATGTAACGGTCCCAGTTAATAATTTCCATTGATTATAATCATCACAGATTATCCAAGCGTGGGACCCATCAAGATACAATACTTTCATTCTACTAACATCAGACCGCTCTATACTTTACATCAATCTCCACTCTGATAGCATGTATGATCTTAACATGATTTAGCATTTCCCAAAATATTGGTCTGACAACTCATAAGAAAACATAGTCTAATACATTACTATTCTAAAATATAATACAGGCTTTGAGTCTAGCACCAAAAACTTCAATATTTACAAGTTCATATCAAACATCCAAATAGAAGTTATGCATAGTTTTCTACAACCATATACATATCAAAAGAGCAAGTAAAAAGGGTGAAATGTCTCCGTAGACACCTATCCCGCATATGTTGCCATTAAGCAGGTCCCTTGCGTTTGTCTAAACCTGAAGGGGATAATGAGAACAGAGTGAGCTCGACAGCTCAGTGAGTAAAAAAAATATTTATGCATGTCCATTAAGTAGGTCTATTTGGACTTTATCATCAGGTTGGCAATTGTATTTTTATACCATATGTGTGAAGTTTTAGGTATTAGCTGAAGTTCCGACCCAAACACAGTAACATGTCCTGTTAGTCGACTTGCCCATTCCTATAGTCGACTAATACCATTATTAGTCGACTAACATTGAAGCTATAGTCGACTGGGGTTGATCTAAAAGGTATTTACTCTCTGTTGGCTGCTAGTGACTTATGTAGTCGACTACCCTAACCTGTATAGTCGACTACTCTATGTACTAGTCGACTTATACATCATCTATAGTCGACTAGATATGAATCAAAAAGGTATGCTGCTCTCTGTTTGTCACTTATAACCAATTCTAGTCGACTACCCTTTCTGGTGTAGTCGACTACTATAGGCTCTAGTCGACTATATATCATCTATAGTCGACTAGTCATGGTCAAAAGAAGATGTCTACTCTCTATTTGTTTCCTGTAACTAAGGCTAGTCGACTTACAGTTTATATATAGTCGACTAAGATGTGTTTCCAGCGACTTGTCTACCCATTTTTTCCTTTCATAGTTGACTTAGCCCAAGGGCTAGTCGACTAATACTGGTGAAATTGCTTAGGTAAGTCGACTTATCTTAGAGTCTGGAATATCAATTCTTTATAGTTTTAACATACAATTTCTAACTTAACCATATTAACATATATGATCAACATAGAATATAATCGCAACATGCATACATGATCACATAAATATGATCGCAACATGCATACATGATCAACATAAAATATAATCGCAACATGCATACATGATCAACATAAAATATAATCTCCCCTTCGATCACCTCCGGTTCAACCCGGTCCCTTTCTCCGATACGTTTATCACGTATTATTCTCTCCTTCGATCTCCTCCGGTTCAACCCGGTCCCTACCTCCAATGCGTTTACCACGTATTATTCTCCCTTTCGATCACCTCCGTTTCAACCCGGTCCCTTCCTCCAATACGTTTACCATGTATCATAACATGCAAAATCATATCCTTCATGTAATAACCACATGCAAGGATCCATAAGACAATAATAACATAAAGGATTCACATGATTCCTACTTTACATGATGCCAATATTAAGAAAGACATTAACATGTATAAGTAACCACTTATTAAACTAACAACATGCAAGCCTTTTCAAGATAACCAACATGTTATATCATTCCAATATATGTGTAGTCAAACATGTGCATGAAGTCAAGTATGATGTTCATTCATAAAACATTTGTTTTTAAGAGGCATGTGTTAGACTACTATGCATACACAATAACGTGTCGATCATGCACTCTTGTAAGCATTCATAAGAAATACAATAACATAATGTTTTCCATTGATTTGCAAAGGGGAAAAACTTACAAAAAGGGGTCGAGAAGCTAAATTACAAGTAACACAAAAGATTACAAGTAGATCTCCTCTGAGATTCTGGAGAAGTGTGCCGATAGGAGTCTGGTCAGCGTGCGACCACTTTGTCCCTTTGACGATGCGATCGATAAGATTCTCATCTCGCCTGGTTGGGGAATCGGAGAACAGAAGGTTGGTAGAACCCTCTTGTTACTTCTCAAACTGCCTCCACTTAGGAATTCCTTCTCGCCTGGTTCCGAAAATTCCTTAAGAGGTAGGAAGATATTAGGGTATCAGCACCCTGATTAGAGAAGCAGTTCTCTAAAGTCTCTGAATTATTGGAAGTAAGAGAATAGATCTCCGTTTTGCCTCTCGCCTCTTGCGTGTTTGTGCGTGGTGGTCTCTGGTCTCTTCTTCTGGAGGTTCCTCTCCTTGTGCCCCTGTGGGCTATTTATAGGGAGAGCAGGGGTATAATTGTCCCTTGAAAATATGGAACAGATTGAATCAAATCTGTTTAAATCTGAAAAGTAGCCTTGCTGCGAGGCTAGTATCAGCTTCTGCGAAGTTAGAAGTAGCAGGTTGCGTTGATCCTCTTGATCTATTTTGATTCTTTCCATATAATTGAAAGATTGCCCCTGATCCTCTTACTCGTTTTAGGAGAGTCAAGAGATTATAGCAAGCAACTGCCAAATTTGATCTCAGATTTGATCTTGATTAGATTTAATCTTGATCCTGAATTGATTTGATCTCATCTGGAGATTTAATTGGTCAAAGGTTGACCATGACAGACCCGCAGCGGAGCTGCTGCGTCGAGCTCATAGCGGAGCTGGAAGGCGCATCTGGCGAAGTCAGAAGAAAGCTCTTCAGCGGAGCTAGATAATATCTGTGGCGAAGCTACCGAACATCCTTCTGTGCGGTTGCGTGTTGCTTCAGGCGAAGCTAACTCTCTCTGCGGAGTTAACTGAGCACTTCAGGCGAAGCTATAAGTTAGCTTCCTGACGGAGCTGTGAATGGCTTCAAGGCGAAGTTGGATGATCTTAACCTCTCAGGCGAGGCTATCCCTTTGGGCTCATGTGATGCTAAGTATTAGCATCTTAGACCTGCATAGGTCTATTTAGAAACAATCCGGACTTACTGTCTGCTTCACTGGATCAGTAGAGTCCAAGTTGCTGCTTTGTCCCTCGGGGATGGGTGAAAACTGGTCGTCAGCTTATCTGTCACTTGTCTTTTGTAAATGTCAACAAGTACAAAACTGGTCGTCAGCTTGTCTGTCACTTGTCTTTTGTAAATGTCAACAAGTTTAGACATTGTTCAGGCCAGTCAGAATCTTGTCTTTTTTAAAGTGTCAACAAGACCCCCTTCAAAGTTTTCGAAAGTCTGCAATGGAATGGCTTCAGACTTTGAAATACTTTTAATTGCTTTGATTGATGGTATGTGAAGTACGAACATCGCCATGGTGGTCGAGTTTCGCTTCGCTTTTAATCCTGCTTTGGGATAAATTCGCCGAAAAATCATATAGATTCGCGACTCTGGGTAGCTTCGCGTCTGAGTAGCTCTGCGTCTGAGTAGCTCCGCGTCTGAGCCTTCTGGAATAGGTTCGCTTTGGAACGTCATTCCTTTCCCGTGGCCAACTGCTTTCGGCCAGTTACGAGAAGGATTATGTCCTTTCCGAGGTTGAAATAACTTCTCTTGCATTAACGAGGGAGAGAGGGAGATCATTCCTCCCTTGCGCATTTCTGAGGGAGAATATTCCCTTTCTCAAGGCTCAATAAATGCCTTAAATTCGCTCGCGCTTCTATGCTTGAAGCAGCAACGGTGCGCTCAGGCCATGAGGCCTATAAATAGGACACTTGAGGTCTTCTGAAGAGAAGCGGTCTGCTCATATCTTCTCTTAATTATTAGAGAGATACTCAGATCTCTGAATCAGTGGGGTGCCCACTCTGGTCATTATTCGGCCAAGAACCGGTGAGTCTCAGTCATCCAGAGACTTTACCAATGAACTGATAACTTTTAGGGTGTTTATCTCCCTTAATTTAGTTTTAACAACTGCCTCAGGGATTGATTTCCCTTGTTCTTCATTTTGTATCTGATTGATCTGCAAAGAAGGGCTTCAGCCCAGCTTCCCAGCGAAGCTATCATTTTGACTTGATCAAAGAAAGATCACTGCATACTTGCCTGCTAAGTTCGCCACATAGGCGAGGATTGGGACTTAGTCACTTCAAAGTTGAGCCAGTCTTTCCATATAAGTGGGGCTAAGACTGCGTCCTTCAGGATCAGTCTGGCTTAGCCATATAGGTGAGGCTAGGACTTGGCTTATGCTGAGCTAGCTCATCATTACTATGCAAGCGAGGCTATCCTCTGCTGCCACTGATTCGGATATAAATTGCTTCACCCAAAGAACTTGACTTAGCGTTTCACTTTTGCAGCTTTTCCTTTGACTTGCTGTTCTTTGTCAATTTTGATCAAAGACGATCCAGCTCCTTGATGGCAAAATCTGCCATTATGCGAAGGATTATGGCCTTGTGCAGGAGGAAGGCCTTTCGTGTCCAGTTGGTTTGGCTTGGAAGTAGATAGGACCACTTGTATGCCTTTGGAGCAAATGAATCTGTTGTACGAAACACAACCTTGATGTAGTAGTATCAATGTACCTTTCCTTTTAAATCAATAAAAGTTCACTTTCTGCTTATCTGCTTTGCTTCTCCTTCACTTGAATCGGTCCGGCGGAGCTAGACTTTATGCGAAGTTAAAGACAGAATACTTTCTGAATCAGGAATAAGTTTCCAGCGAAACTAACATGAGGTTTCCGCGAAGTTCAGACTGTGTTTTTAGAGGAGCTAAGGCATGTTTTGCAGCGAAGTTATCGATACGTCGCACTAAGTCAGCACTTGACTCGTGGCGGAGTTAGCCCTTAGTGGGGCTGAATCAGCGCTTCTCGGGAAGGCGCTTTAGGCGCCGTTTCAAATTAATTTGAAACGACAGCCTGGGCTCTTATCGAGGCGTCGTTTTAGGCGATCATCAGCCTATAAAAGCCTGATCGGGCTGAGAGAGAAGGCATCACTTCTCTTTGAAATTTTCAGAGCACTTGACTCTTTTCTTCTTCTTTCTTCTTTACTTGAGAATCCAAGAACCTCCTCTGTTCTTCAATGGCTCCCAAGAGACGAGCAGGAAAAGAGGTCGCAACCTCTACGACGGAGGGTCCTTCTCCTCCTCCGGTCATCGAATGACCGATTGCAGGTAGGGACCTTTTCCTTTTTGATTAGAGATTGCCATCTCTCTTTTAAAGCCAGTTTCTGGCTGTCTTTCGATGAGTCCAGAACGATCAATCATGATCTTGTGATTTTAGGGAGTTCAATTCCCTGAATTTCTCTTGATTTCTTGACTGGGAATATTAGAACTGAAGGGTCTTCTTCAAGCTTCCAGGCGAAGCTATCCCTTAGGCGGTTCATATCCTGTTAAATGACAGGATGTGAAGCTAGCCTTTGGAGTGTAACCGAAAAGGACCTTAATGCCCTTAAAATAGTTTTTAGGCCATAATACCCTTTGATTGTAACTCAATATTGCATATTTTACCTCATTATTCCCATGCATTTAATAAATAAACATGTGATTTTTACTCATCTTCTCTACATATTTGCAGGTACACACTTAATGAAGAGATAGCCCATTAATCACTTTAATTAGCAATAATTAAAGTGATTAAATCCAAAGATTAAGATAAGCCCAAATTCAAATCAGAATCCAGAGAGATCCGCTCAACAACCCAAGGTTCTAGAAGGCCACGAGGATAACAACTTCTCAACAAACTCGTACCAGAAAGATCCACCTCAACGGCCCAGATTGAGCCGCATTCTGGCGGCAAAATCCCAGATCTGGCGGCAGTTACAGGTTGTTATGGCCTCGGATTTTGCGCCAACAGAATATCTTCTAGATCCTTCACCTGGGGCTATAAATATGGGACCTTGGACCTGCGAGCAGAGACTGAACAGAGAAGAGAGAGAGATTAGTGTAAAGCTTGTAATTTTGTTAGTTTTTGTTTAGGATTTTTGTAGCTCTCTATGATCTTCTTCTCCCTAGATTTCATTGCAAGAGAGAGTTGTATGAGAGAGAGAGAGCTTGTATCATCAAGGAGTGACAACTTGAAGCTATGCAAGGATTGATCCATTCTATACTTCTCTACTTGAGCTTGATTCTAATTTGATTGTTTTCTTTACTTGCTTTGTTTACTTTCTTGCAATTTAATTCATGCTTTGTTTTGCTTTTGTAATGGCTAGTAGTAGCTAATTCTTTCTCCATGTACTAGCTAACCACTAGCCTTGCTAACTACTAACTCATGGGTGATTGCTTTATTTCATCTTGCAAGTTGTATGGTCTTCTCTTCTCCGATGGGTTTTCTTTCATTTCTTGGCAAGTATCTTGTTGTAATTCTCCATATGATTCATGTGTGCCTCATTTAGAGCCTTGTCTTTGAACAAGTGCCTTGATGGAACATGGAGATGGATCACCAATATGCTATTTGATGTACAACTTCTTTATGTCCATTAATGAATGTTGTATGTTCTTCATTTGCATCCCTTGAGTGTAGCTCTTTTGATTCCATTATTGAAAGTCTAACTTGTAGGCCGATGACCATCTATGGAGGCTACAAGACAAGTCCAAGAATGATCCCCCATCATCCTAGTGGGAAAGTAATTAGACCAACACGCAAGACAAATCTATGCCGATGAATCAACATGAGGCACGCATTCACTATCACGGAGTTTAGTAAGTTTTAGCAAGGTAGCAAGGTTAGCTAGTCATGGTTTTCGTACATTCAAAGTCTTCTTCAAGTTTACTTTCTTTTTAGATTGTTAGTCCAAAGCCAAACTCGATTTTGATTTCTCTCGATTTCCACCATGAACATATCCATCTTTTCTTTAGTTTGTTTTCCCTTTTATTCATAATTTTTATTAGCATAGAAGAATTCTCGTTTGCTCACTTCACTACCACTCGTAAAGCTTCTATCGCGAGCTCTCCCTGAGAATCGACTCGGTATAGCCTTATGCTATAGCGGAGACAAGAAAGGGTACATAAAATACATTTTTATACTCATAATACGTATACCTTCTTAGTCTAATCAAATTTTTGGCGCCGTTGCCGGGGAGAGCAACGTTTTTAGGTTAAAGTGAAGTACTAAACGAATCTTCTTCTCTGTTTGCAGGTTACAGGTGAAGAAACAGCAAATCTTGCATTGCAGTGACATACAAGTGGACCTGGGCCTCTGCTCAAGAAAGCAGAGACCAGGATCCCTCCAAATTGCCGCAATTTCTGGGATTTTGCCGCAGAATTGCGGCAATAAGGAGTGAACTTCTGATAAAATTTCTGCAGGGCTTGCTTCTCTGCAAAATACAGCTGCTGATATATCTGAAATTCTGTATTCTTCACCATACTCCTGCTTAATTAAACAACAGTAAAAAGTTGGTTGAAATTGTTAAAAATTGTTTAGACACTTGCATTCTAGGCACGTGTCTTTGCAATTCTTTACTTTTACTGTTGAAGAGTGCTGGAGGCAAGGTACGTTTCGCATTGCATATAGACTAGGAATCATCTCTTGCTTGATTTTCATGCTTTGAGTGAATCCTTATTATATTTCTTGTACACTTGCACAAATCGATTCTAAGGGCAATACCTATAAATAAGATAAGGTGGGGAGTTCATTACCCTTTCCTTAGCCCAAAAACCACATCCCAGCACTCACAATCCCAAGCTTGTAAATAAAATTTGAATAGACGTTGGCCCTAGGGACATCTCGGACTCATTAGGAGATTTTCCTAAGGGGGAAAAGTGTTGGAAATTGACTTCTGTAAAATCAGTGTTTAGGAAAGGGGTTGAGGGCCGAAAGCCCGAAGGTTGCTGGTTACTTAATTAAGGAACGTCTTCGGACGGAAAACCTCCCACCAACCTTACCCTTCCCTGGCTGATTCGCTTATAGTCGAGGTCTACACTAAACCTCCTGTGGACTATCTAAAGTTAGGAGTCGTCTAGGTCCAGGATCCTTAGATAGCTGGGATTGATTTTTCTTTTATTGTTTGATTTTTTGTTCTTTTCGCTGGTGTGATCGGTGCACGTTGTTTGTGGCTTTATATTTGAGAGTGGTTCTGTGATTCTAATTCAGCAAGACTTGCTAGACTTTCTACACTTACACAACCACTTGACACCATGACCAACAACGTTTCACTTCAAGATCGATTTTATCCGATTCGCACCTCCATTCCATCTTGCATTCTTCTCCCCGAGCCTAATGGAAACAACTTGAGCTAAAACCGCAATACATTAGTACACTTCCCTATTTCCATGGTCTAGAGTCTGAGGACGCATACCTCTTTATTCGTGAGTTTGAAGAGGTATGCCAAATGATGCGAATTTCCCAACTGTCTGAGGATGCTGTTAGGTTACGGTTCATACCGTTTGCACTTAAGGATTTATCTAAGAAATGGCTTTATAATCTTCCAGTCAGTTCCATATCTTTATGGGAGGATTTTGTTAAAGTCTTTCTTAAGAAATTCTATCCTATCCACAAAACAGCCCTCATGAGAAAGAACATAATGCAATTCAAGCAGGAACAAAATGAACCTTTCTGGAAGTATCTTGAGCGTTTCAAAGACCTCTTAGCCCTATGTCCCCATCACGGCATAGAGAAATGGCGTCTCTGCCAGATTATCTATGACGGTTTAGATTACCAAACGAAAACCCTCTTGGAATCCATGTGCCAAGGGGAATTTTTGAAGAAAGATGAGCATCAGGGTTGGGATCTCTTTGAAACCCTAGCTGAGAAAACCATTCAGTGGGAGTCTTGTCCTGACAAATCCACTTCCACCACTTCCAGAACTGGCACACACTCCAATGAATCCTCTATAGCTGCAGAAACCAAGATCACACAATTAATGAAGAGGATAGAACTGCTTGAGTCAAAAGGGAATTCTGTGGTCAACCAGGTCAACCTATTGCCTTTGATTAAACCGGGTTGCACCAACTGTCATGACCTGAGCCATGTCTTTGAGGAGTGTCCATTATATCAGCCCCAATCATGTCAGGAGAACATGAATGCAGCTTTTACCAGACACAATAATCATCCATACTCCAACACTTACAATTCAGGATGGCAGAACCATCCAAATTCTTTATGGAGTCAGTCTGGTCCTGAGCATCATATGCCACCACTTCCATATCCATACAATGCTCAGTTTCACCCATCCAGTTTCGATCATAATTCATTGTATGTTCATCCATCTCAAAGTCCACCACAGTCATATCAGTCTTATCATATGCCACCACCATATGACCAATCACAATTCCAATCTCCATATTTTCAACATCCACCCAAAATAATTCTAAGATATCTGAGTTGAAGAAAATGCTAGAAACCTTTACAAAGAACCAGGAGCAGGAGTTGAATAAAATGAAGGTCCAAATTGGTCAATTGGCTGAGAATCAAAAAAGTTTTTTCCCAAACCAGCCATTGCCAAATCCCAAACATCACTTCTCTTTGAATAAAGTGGAAGATTCAGGACCCAGTCAATGTCATGCCATTCATACCCTGAGATCTGGAAAACAAGTTGACAATAAGGTTTCTAGTCCACCATCTCATCCAGTACCAAAGCCAACACCTCCTGTCCCAATGCCACCAACTTTTGACAAACCATCCTCTAGTTCAGAGTCATCCACATCCAAAGCCAAGGGGAAAGAAAAGGTAGATGAGCAACCTTATAAGCCTAGAGTACCATATCCAAATAGGCTTCTAAATAACAAGTCAAATGCTCACATGGAGAAGATAAAAGAAACATTCAATAAGGTCCAAATCAATGTCCCTCTTCTTGATGCCATTCAACAAGTGCCATCATATGCCAAATTCTTGAAGGAAATGTGCACCAAGAAGAGGAAGACCCAAGTCCCTAAAAAGTCTTCCTAGCATCATCCATCAATGAGTTGCTCACTGGTCCAATTCCTGTTAAGTACAAAGATCCAGGGAGTCCCACCATTTCATGCATCATAGGACAGACTACAATAAATAGGGCACTTCTTGATTTGGGGGCCAGTATCAATCTCCTGCCTTTCTCTGTGTACCAACAATTGGGGTTAGGTGATCTCCTCCCGACCCAAATGACCATTCAATTGGCTGATCGCTCTGTTACTAAACCCAAGGGGGTAATTCAAGATGTCCTTGTCAAAGTTGGAGAATTCTTTTATCCTGTTGACTTTGTTGTCCTTGAAACAAAACCAGTGTCAAATTCCAATCAAAGGGCACAAATTCCTGTCATTCTGGGACGACCATTCCTGGCTACTGCAAATGCAATCATTAATTGCCGGAATGGATCAATGAGGACCTTTGGTAACATGACACATGAACACAATGTCTTCCACACACAGCCTCACAAAACAAAAGATCAAACATTTGAGGTTAGCTTCATTAGTAATAATTGTGAGGAGGAAGGTGAAGATCCAAGAGATGAGTCACAATCTTGTGATTCTCTTATCCGAGTACCCTTTAAAAAGGGGAAAGTTGATTTGGATATTTTTACTTTCAATGAACCAAATCTGACTGTATCTGAACCTCCTATTGATATATCATTTGAAGACTTGTTTGCTGAAGAGATCATGTGTTTAGATGAGTCAACTCGGGGTAAGTTAGCTGATTGTCCACTTCCGGATGTTGATTTGAGTTTTGAAGAATTATATAGAGAAGAGCTGAAATTTCTTGACATTGGAAGTGATGAGATTCTGAGTGAAGGTGGTGACAAGGCATTTGTTTGTGAACAATGTGGTGGAATGAGTGTGAATGAAAATAACAACCAATTGAAACTGGAAAAACCTAAGGCTAGAATAATTCAGACCGTTTCCCAATGGAGCTCAAGAAAGAGAACACATTGGAACGATGGGAAACGGGCCAGAGGAAAGCGACCAAAAGCCTAGGTAATTATTACACTTGTATATACTTCTTCTAAATAATTTTTTGCACTTTTTTGTGAATAAATGATTCTACCCTATTACCTGTTTCATGCATACATATATCATGATGCATTGAGGACAATGCATGAAATAAGTGTGGGGGAGGGTTTACTAACATAGAGTTTTTAGATTTTCTTTCTTTTACACTTCTTTTAGAGTTTTTTAGACTTTCTTTCTTTTACATTCCTTTTAGAAATAAATAAAAAATAAAAAAATATATAAAATAAAATAAAAAAAAATAAAAACTTTTTGAAATAAGAGACAAAGTTTTGTTCTATTTTTAAGAAAATTGAGATGTATCTTAGAAATTAAGAAAGCCTTAATTATGACATCTTAAACCTAGTTGAAGTAATAGATCTTGTTTGAAATTATAGGCTAAGTAAGAAAAACTGGTGAGATATTTTTTATCTTGAATTTTTTGCCTTAGATAAGTATGCACTTCACACTTACACATTTCTTGGGATGGAAACAAAGACCAAAAATGCCATATAAATAAAAAAAAAGAAGAAAAAAAAAAGAGAAAAAGAAAAAAAATAATATAAATAAAACATCACCTATTAAGCTGGAGAATTATGCCTCAAGAAGCATGATTATTCACGCCTAACGGTGGTAAAGGAAATAAATAATCCCCTTTAGTTTCGTGGCCTTTTCTACTCGAGACCTTAAACCCGAGGGATGTTTTCTCATCTGGTGCCCTAAGACCGTCTGGTTTGGGAGTTATCGGTTAAAGGCTCGCTACAAGGGTAGACTAGAAAGCCTAAACTAAGGGAAGAAAAAAGCATAAAAAGTATATATATAAATAAATGGCTTGATGGTTGGAGTTGAAATCCCAGAGATTTTCACTTACACGGTGTGCATACTATCTAGGTTTTATGAAAGATAAAAGTATTCAATCCAATTTTGAATTCTTACCTTAATTGAAGACAAGATCTTGCATAGAGACTAAGTTTAAGAAAGAATGATTATAGGTGGACTTATGACCTAGGATCACTTATATTTTTGCAAAAATAGTTCGTAAACATGTCTCTTGTTCAAAATGCATTTTCAAAACACTAACATTTGTCTTCTTTCTTTATGGATTTTGTGGGTGTAATCCGCTGAAAACCCTCAGGAGACAACACTCCTCCTCTAGGGTAACCTAGAGGTTTAACGGCTTGTTGCACACGCTCAGTGCAATCGCGTCACATGCGAAAGTGGTGTAATAAAATTGGTAGTTAGGATTTTCTTTTCTTTTCTTTGTTTTGCTCGGGACGAGCAAAAGAATAAGTGTGGGGGTGTGATTGTAACTCAATATTGCATATTTTACCTCATTATTCCCATGCATTTAATAAATAAACATGTGATTTTTACTCATCTTCTCTACATATTTGCAGGTACACACTTAATGAAGAGATAGCCCATTAATCACTTTAATTAGCAATAATTAAAGTGATTAAATCCAAAGATTAAGATAAGCCCAAATTCAAATCAGAATCCAGAGAGATCCGCTCAACAACCCAAGGTTCTAGAAGGCCACGTGGATAACAACTTCTCAACAAACTCGTACCAGAAAGATCCACCTCAACGGCCCAGATTGAGCCGCATTCTGGCGGCAAAATCCCAGATCTGGCGGCAGTTACAGGTTGTTATGGCCTCGGATTTTGCGCCAACAGAATATCTTATGGATCCTTCACCTGGGGCTATAAATATGGGACCTTGGACCTGCGAGCAGAGACTGAACAGAGAAGAGAGAGAGATTAGTGTAAAGCTTGTAATTTTGTTAGTTTTTGTTTAGGATTTTTGTAGCTCTCTATGATCTTCTTCTCCCTAGATTTCATTGCAAGAGAGAGTTGTATGAGAGAGAGAGCTTGTATCATCAAGGAGTGACAACTTGAAGCTATGCAAGGATTGATCCATTCTATACTTCTCTACTTGAGCTTGATTCTAGTTTGATTGTTTTCTTTACTTGCTTTGTTTACTTTCTTGCAATTTAATTCATGCTTTGTTTTGCTTTTGTAATGGCTAGTAGTAGCTAATTCTTTCTCCATGTACTAGCTAACCACTAGCCTTGCTAACTACTAACTCATGGGTGATTGCTTTATTTCATCTTGCAAGTTGTATGGTCTTCTCTTCTCCGATGGGTTTTCTTTCATTTCTTGGCAAGTATCTTGTTGTAATTCTCCATATGATTCATGTGTGCCTCATTTAGAGCCTTATCTTTGAACAAGTGCCTTGATAGAACATGGAGATGGATCACCAATATGCTATTTGATGTACAACTTCTTTATGTCCATTAATGAATGTTGTATGTTCTTCATTTGCATCCCTTGAGTGTAGCTCTTTTGATTCCATTATTGAAAGTCTAACTTGTAGGCCGATGACCATCTATGGAGGCTACAAGACAAGTCCAAGAATGATCCCCCATCATCCTAGTGGGAAAGTAATTAGACCAACACGCAAGACAAATCTATGCCGATGAATCAACATGAGGCACGCATTCACTATCACGGAGTTTAGTAAGTTTTAGCAAGGTAGCAAGGTTAGCTAGTCATGGTTTTCGTACATTCAAAGTCTTCTTCAAGTTTACTTTCTTTTTAGATTGTTAGTCCAAAGCCAAACTCGATTTTGATTTCTCTCGATTTCCACCATGAACATATCCATCTTTTCTTTAGTTTGTTTTCCCTTTTATTCATAATTTTTATTAGCATAGAAGAATTCTCGTTTGCTCACTTCACTACCACTCGTAAAGCTTCTATCGCGAGCTCTCCCTGAGAATCGACTCGGTATAGCCTTATGCTATAGCGGAGACAAGAAAGGGTACATAAAATACATTTTTATACTCATAATACGTATACCTTCTTAGTCTAATCACCCTTCTGCCGAAGTTATCCCCTGGGGCTTTGTGCATTCTGTTATTCGAGGCTAAGCTTCCAAGGCGAAGCTAACACTTTGACATTTTCCTGCATTCTGCCTTCGTGTGGAGTGCGGAGTTACGCTGCAGCTGCGAAGCTAAACTTCGGGGCGAAGCTATCATTAGGCTAGTTTCGCTCAGAGAGCGAGGCTATCCCTTAGCAAAAGTTTCATTTTTACTTTAGCCTTTGTTTGGCTGATGAACTAATCATAGTTTTTCTTTATTCTTGCAGTGCACTACACTCCTGGTCCTCTGAACAGTCTCTTTGGCACAGCCAGGGGGCTAGATGGCAATGTCAGCTTGCAGTTTCAAGGGCAAGCTTCGCTGTTCAGCGAGCGAAGCTCTCCTGCTCGTGATACACTTATTTATGGTGGGGATCAACGCACCATGAGGAGCATCTTAACTACTGCTCCCCTTGAAGATTCTGACCGAAGAATCTATCGGAAGCCTGGCTTCATGTTCGGAGATGTAGCGCCAGACCATGATCGCCAGCTGCTAGCCGGAGAGGGGCAGTGGATTTTCAAATTAGATGGTGAGAAGTTCTATCTCCCGTCTAGCAAGCGGCATTTTCCCTTGTCCTTCTTTCAATGCGTGACGAGGGCTCGGAAGATGCAGTGGCAAGTGAGTCGAACTACTGAATCCGTTCACGTAGGAAAGTTGATAATTCCCTCACCTGGTTACACAAGAGCGGGGCCTCCTCGCTGCATAATGGGTCTCCACCCTGAGAATGTAATGCCAGACATCCCAGTGGGAGAAAATCCTGCGGTGGCTCAGACCTTTGGGAATCAATTCTTTAAGGTTCGTGGCAACTATCCAGCCACTGATTTCAGGACTCCAGGGTGGATTCACCCTCCCAAGGCATGGTGGAGGGATTTGACTCTATATGTCTTTGCTCATTTCGAGGAGGATCTATAGAGGCTGAATCTTTATGAGGCTGTCAGGGCGACCTGTTATGGCATTCAGATGAGCGTAGCGAACTTCTACGCCATCTTTGAGTTATACTGTCCGGCTACAGGGACCTTCTTCACCCCTATTGGCGAATTGGGTATGGCTCTGCACGAGATGTGGGAAGTCTCTGCTCTGCCTTTAGGATCTCTCCCATACGAAGAATATTTTTCGTGCGAGACGAAATTGGCACTTCTGGAGAAGCAGGAGCCCGCCTTGTTTGAGACTTACCGGGAGTTGATGTGCCACTTGTACATTTGCTCCAGCATGCATGGGAGCCATAAGGGAGCTTCATGGCAGTTTGAAGAGCTGGGGAAACTATTTGTTTCCTGACATGGAGAATACTCCTGAAGCGGCTCATTGTGGAGTTGCTGATGAAGACATCTTTCGCCGGATGCAAGAGCATTCTCAAGGGGATCTAATTCTGGAAGAAGATGACGGCCCCAATGAGAAAGACGATATTCTTCGGAGTTTCCACCACCATGCTCGTAGGCCGACGTCCCGGAAGGCACTTCTGGCTGGTTTCTTGACGGTCTGGTTGAAGAGATGTGTGGTGCCATCTTCATCTGGCAATGTCATTCATCTGACTGTCTTGTTTCCTGCCGTTCATCTAGTCCATATTCGTTCTCTTGGACTCCTTCCAGCCATAGTGTGCTGTATTCAGATAGGCCTTCGCGCATTGACGGAGGCTTTCTGTGGGCCACCAACGACGAAGCGGGGAAAGGGGACTATTTTGCCCTGCGACGGACCAAACCCCAGAATAAGCCTGCCATATACTTATTTGATGGCATGGTTCGCCCTTCACTGTCCTTCCATGATCGAAGCCGGAGAGGACCCCCCAGAAGGTGTTCGAATGGCGCTTCTTCGTCGATTCGAGGATGTTCAAGGTTGAAGACTTACGTGGCTGCGGTCCGTAAGCTACTGTGCCGCCATGACGTCTATAGCCTTTTCCGCTGCTTCCCCTATATTCGGGATGTAGGCTATGGTGAAGAATTCAAGGATGTGGGAGAAGGGCATACGTCATTGAGCCGGGGAATTTTTGAGTGGCTGGTCAGCATTCGGCCCTCACATTTGTTGTATAGAAGCGGGGACACCTGCTACCTGAGCCCTATGTCCCGAGTCGGTTTGCCCGTCAGTTTGGGTATGATCAACTGTACATAGGCAATCCAAACAGCAATCTGGCTTTCATGGGGAGCCTCATCGATGGAGCCCGTACCTGGTGGTTCTTCTTTGCTGGCTGTACCGAGGCGCGACTGTGCATGCCTCTAAGGACTCCGAACCTTCTGACTACCCTGGGATTCTGCCAGTGGTATAGAACCTCAAACTCCACACCCACCGGATTTTCTGTTAATTCCTCTGGTGTGAAGCTAATTTCTCAGCGGCTGAAGCGGAAGGTCACTGAGAAGAGCGAGGGTAAAAGGGTTCGTGTCCCAGGCCTCGGGGAGTTCATTGCCGTTGATGACAGCGAGGCCTCGGATGCAAGAAGTCCTCGTTTCGAAGCGGATACAGGTGCTGAGACTCCAGCAGCTGCTTCTGGCGTGGTAGGCACGACCCCCATAGAACAGGTCGACGTTGAAGAAGTGGAGGAAGAAGATCCTGACGTCCCCCTCAAGCGAAAGCGGGAGGGTGGATCTCGTAGGAAGAGGGTAGTGAAGAAGCCTCGTCGCTATGCTCCTATGGTTGTTGCAGAGGGCGAATTACCTGCAGCGGCTCCTCCTCCTGCCCCATTAGTAACTGAATTGTCGGTCCCTAAACCGACTACTGGTAAAGCCGCTCCAGACCGGGGTAAGATCAGCTTCGTCCTTGTAATATACTTTTTATGTGTTCTGGACAGCTCATTATTTGCTTTGTGATTCAGGAACTGAGGCGGTGAGAAGCGCGAGGGCTGAAGCTGTCGGAGAGCAAGGGGAGCATTATGATCCCTTGTTTACTTATAAGGAGGGCGATGAGGCTGGCTATTTCGCCGTCTTAGAAGAGTCCGGAGATGACGCGGCTGATGTAGGTCCTTCGGGCGCTGGGACTCCGAAAGGAAGTCCCGAAGCTTCTAGCTCCTTTGGGTGGACCACGGAGGGTTCGGCAAGCGAAGGCGGGCCGGCCATTCGTGTTGATTCCGCCAAAGATTTTCCTATGAAACCCGTAGTGACTGATGCAGCCGTCAAGACGATTGAGACGACATTATCTTTTGGTACTGTTTTGACCTTTTGACTCTTGCTATTTGTTATGCCCTGCCTAAACAAAGTCTTATTGCAGGTGTTCCGCCTTTGGGTGCATCGACTTCAAGAGAGCCAACCAATCTTCCTGAGGGGTCTAGGGGTGAAGTAAGCACTTCGACCGCGGCGGATGCTGTTGAGTTGGATGCTTTGTATGGCGACCTGCCCTCTTATCAGCCTGAACCAGTCAGAGGAACTGAAATTGAGGGGACGGTATCATGGAGCCGATCTCACTTCCAACCATATCGATGAGTGAGATGCCATCGGTTTCGCCAGCGCCGCCTATCTTGCCAGGTGCGGAGCTGAAGGTGATTACCAGTCCTACTTTCCCAACACTGGTGGTTGAGCCCGCTCTTCCGGAAATAGTCACTAGTCCTAACTCGGTTGTGGCTAGTGTACTGGTTTCAATGAGGACTCCTCCGAGGTCACCGACGACCTCTCATGTTGCTGCAGCCAGTGCTTCTGCTACTCCTTCCACAATAATGTCAATAAAGCCAGTGGAGAGTCAGTCTTCAGGGGCTGCTCGTTTGCCAGGAATGATTGAGGCCGAGAATGAATTTGTGGCTGAGTTAGTCGATAGCTTTTATAAGAGCTTGAAGCGATCCATCGCTTTGATTTTGAAAGGCTCGACTACTTCATTTTCTGCTCTAAAGGTGGTCCTCTCCTGAAGCATTGAGAGTATCCGAGACTTTGGAGGGGATGACCAGGCCGCTGCATTGAAACTTCTGGTGGACCAACTTGAGAGGGATGTGGACGAATGACGCCGTCTTAGCCATTCAGACCTGGAGTCTTCAGTTAATGAGCAGCTAGCGCACCTTGTCGCTCAGATGCATGAAGCTCATCTTGCCGCTCAGGTGGCTGCTAAGGCTATTTCTTCTGACTTGAAATCCCTGGAGACAAGGAAAGTAGAGCTCGGGGACGCCATGGATGCTTCTAGCAGTGCTCTTCTTGACGCTGAAAATAAAGTTGAAAAGGCCAAGGAGATGATCAGGAAGGCAAATCTTCTTTTATCCAAGGCTGAACCAGCGCGTCTTGAAGAAACTGCCCGGCTTGAACAGCTTAAGGCCCAGAATGACGAAGTCTTGTGGCAAGAGCTAACTCAAAGGGCAACCTTGGTTGAAGTTGAAGCTCGCTTGGCCCAGACGGCGAGCTTTAATGAGGCCGAGTTAAGGTCGCAGGCGCTTGTCAGGGCTGCTGATGATAGGAAGACAAGGCCGGCCATTCTTGAAGGACGGATCAAATCTTATGAAGCACCCTCATAGCTTGTAATATATGTGCCTTCTTGTATCCCTCCTTTTGGAATCAATGAAAAGTGATTTTATTTTGACTCCCCTGCTGCATTTTCGACTTGCTTTATCCTTTAAATTGTCGCTTTCAAGTTATATTGCAGCCATTTGAGAAAATAGTCCTTACTGGACTGAATAATGAGAGTTGGCTATCTGCCAGTTCAGAGGTCGCGATGACGTAACCGATTGAGAAGCCACCAAGCTTAAAATTTTGTCGTATGACGACAAAGAAATAGTCCTTGAAGGACCAAAAGGTAAGACTTGGTTATCTGCCGGTTCAGAGGTCACAATGACGTAACCGATTGAGAAGCCACCAAGCTCGAAGTAGTCCTTGCCGGACTGAAAGGTGAGACTTGGCTATCTGCTAGTTCAGAGGTCGCAATGACATAACCGATTGAGAAGCCACCAAGCTCGAAGTAGTCCTTGTCGGACTGAAAGGTGAGACTTGGCTATCTGCCGGTTCAGAGGTCGCAATGATGTAATCGATTGAGAAGCCACCAAGCTCGAAGTAGTCCTTGTTGGACTGAAAGGTGAGACTTGGCTATCTGCCGGTTCAGAGGTCGCAATGACATAACCGATTGAGAAGCCACCAAGCTCGAAGTAGTCATTGTCGGACTGAAAGGTGAGACTTGGCTATCTGCCGGTTCAGAGGTCGCAATGACGTGACCGATTGAGAAGCCACCAAGCTCGAAGTAGTCCTTGTCGGACTGAAAGGTGAGACTTGGCTATCTGCCGGTTCAGAGGTCGCAATGACATGACCGAATGAGAAGCCACCAAGCCCGAAGTAGTCCTTGTCGGACTGAAAGGTGAGACTTGGCTATCTGCCGGTTCAGAGGTCGCAATGACATAACCGATTGAGAAGCCACCAAGCTCGAAGTTTTAATGGGATTTGGAAAAAGGTCTCGTTTTCATTGCGAAAAACGAGGAGATCACTGTCATAGCTTTAATGTTAACGTAACAACGAAATGGATGCCAGAGGTATACTGTTAAACATAGCATGGAAAGGGTCTCGTTCTCACGGGGAGAAACGAGGAAATCACTGTCATAGGTTTAATGTTAACGTAACAGCGAAAGGAATGCCAGAGGTTATACTGTTAAACATAGCATGAAAGGGTCTCGCTCTCGCAGAGAGAAACGAGAAAATCACTGTCATAGGTTTAATGTTAACGTAACAGCGAAAGGGATGCCAGAGGTTATACTGTTAAACATAGCATGAAAGGGTCTCGCTCTCGCAGAGAGAAACGAGGAAATCACTGTCATAGGTTTAATGTTAACGTAACAGCGAAAGGGATGCCAGAGGTTATACTGTTAAACATAGCATGAAAGGGTCTCGTTCTCGCAGAGAGAAACGAGGAAATCACTGTCACAGGTTTAATGTTCACATAACAGCGAAAGGGATGCCAGAGGTTATACTGTTAAACATAGCATGAAAGGGTCTCGCTCTCGCAGAGAGAAACGAGGAAATCACTGTTATAGGTTTAATGTTAACGTAACAGCGAAAGGGATGCCAGAGGTTATACTGTTAAACATAGCATGAAAGGGTCTCGCTCTCGCAGAGAGAAACGAGGAAATCACTGTCATAGGTTTAATGTTAACGTAACAGCGAAAGGGATGCCAGAGGTTATACTGTTAAACATAGCATGAAAGGGTCTCGCTCTCGCAGAGAGAAATGAGAAAATCACTGTCATAGGTTTAATGTTAACGTAACAGCGAAATGGATGGAAAAATCTTTATACGTGGTCTTACCATTTTATGGATGAGAATTGGTAAGTGATTTTGGAGAGGGAATCAAATGGGAACAGGTCCCTTAGGATTTTTAGTAAATCCTCAGCTGTCAACGGGTTTGATATGCCTTTACCAACTACCGTTTGAGTCTGGCTAGCCATGCTATTCCCCTCAGCATGATGAGTTGTCGAGGACTTATGTTGGGCTTAAAGGCCAACATTTTCCTCTATCCTTAACCGTTAAAGGTGTTGGATCATGTGGTTAGTGCATGTAACCTTGATTCTCCTTTGAGACAACCAGTGTATGAACAGGTTCCTACTGGTTTATGGTTGCATGATCTCATTTGGAGGAAGAGAAAGGGTTCTTTCTGTGTACCTTAGATTTGAAGGTCTTGATCAGAGGTGTAATGTTAACTTGATCATAAGAAGGATCCTTAATCAAGGATAATACTTCTTTAAGAACTTGCCATTGATCGGCATCATGAGTAAATCACCATTTGAAGTCATAAGGCGATATGCTTCGTTTGAATAGACTGTTTCTATTACAAACGGTCCTTCCCATTTAGGCTGAAATTTGCCTTTAGTTTTGTGCGTCATGATCATTGGTCGTCTGACGGCTAAAACCAAATCTCTTTTCTGGAAGACTCTTTGTTTGACCTTCTTATTGAAGGCTGTTTGAGATTCGAGCTTGATACAACTCGATGTGTTGCTGAGCTTGTAAACGCTTCTCATCCAGGGCTTCGAGCTCTTGAAGACGCAACCGATCATTGTACTCTGATGTGATCTTAGTCATTAGAGCAACTCGTAATGACGGCATCTGGATTTCCAATGGTATAACTGCTTCACACCCGTACACTAGGGAAAAAGGCGTATTGCCTGTCGGGGTCCGAACCGTGGTTCGGTAGGCCCAAAGACATTCACCAAGCTTTTCGTCCCAATCTCGCTTATTCGAGGAGACGAACTTCTTGAGTAACTTGATGATTGTTTTGTTGAATGCTTCCGTCAAGTCATTAGCGACGGGATTATAGGCAGTTGAAGCCACATTCTGAATTCGGTATTTATCGCAGAATCGATAGAATATCTGGCATATGAATTGGGGACCGTTATCATGGATGATCCGCCTAGGGACACCAAATCGATGGACGACATGGTGTTTGATGAAATTAACCACGTTGGAAGTTTTGACTTCAACCAGTGGTATGGCTTCTGCCCACTTTGAAAAGTAATCGGTTATTGCCAGGATAAACCGGTGTCCTTTTGTCGAAGAGGGGCTGATTGGCCCAACGACATCGATTCCCCATGCTTCAAATGGCCATGAAGCAACAGTTGGATGGAGCAACTCCGGAGGCTGGTGTATGAAGTCCGCATGAATTTGGCATGCTTTACACCTTCGTGCATATTGGATGGCATCGGCTATCATGGTTGGCCAATAATATCCAAGCCTATGCAATCTGTCTTTAAGTTTTGGACCTGGCTGATGAGCTCCACATATGCCGTCGTGTGCTTCTTTAAGCACTTCCTGTGCCTCTGAATTGGAAAGGCAACGGAGGAGGACACCGTCATATGAACGACGGTAAAGTGTCTTCAGAGTTGGATCATAGTAAAAACGGAGAGATCTTCGTCTGATAGATGCCGTATCTTTAGGATTGTCAGGCAGCAGACCATGTAGAGCATAGTCGATGAAAGAAAATCGCCAATCTCTCGGTTCAAGATCCGTCAAGATATTATAAACCTCTTTGGTTCTTAACATATGTTTAGAGCAGACAAGGTGTCGAGTTGCCACTGTAAGGTGATACTCGGTATCGACTGGCAGGGCTAGCGTTGTTGCTAACGCAGCAAGAGCATCTGCCTTAGTATTCTGAGATCGAGACACATGCCTGATGTAGAAACCATCAAACAGATTAGCCAATTCGATGACTGTGTGATAATAAGGCACCAAATCCTCGTGACGGACTTCATATTCGCCTTTAACCTGATTGATAATCAGTTTTGAATCGCCGTAAGCTTCGAGGTAGCGTACCCCATTCTGTGGGTGAGCTGAAGGCCAATGAGTAGAGCATTATATTCCGCTACATTGTTAGAAATTGATTCCGTTAGAGAGAACGCTCTAGGAAGGACATGATTCTGTGGAGAGATAAACACAACCCCCACGCCGGCAATGATTCTGCCTTTAGGGCCTATTCGTGATGCTCCGTCGAAGAACATCTGCCAAACTTCATGCTCTAAAGTTACATTGGACTCGAAGACTTCATCTGGAATATCTTTGTGAAGTTTTGAGTGTTCCGGAACTGGGTGAGCAGCCAAGAACTCTGCAAGGGCCTGGCCTTTAACCGCCTTTTGAGGAAAAAGATCATGTCGTATTGAGACAAAAGAAGCGTCCATTTAGCTAATCTTGAATTCAGTGATCCTGGCTCGTCATGAGGAGACGTAAAGGATTCACTCTGGAGATGACATGTATGGTTTGGCCAACCAAATAATGTCGTGTCTTCTGAACGGTAAAGACAAGAGCTAAGCACTCATTCTCAATAGGGTTGTAGCGAGATTCCGTCCCTATTAGAGTCCTGCTCAAATAATAAATGGCCTGTTCGTGACCATTGTCGTCCTTTTGAGTAAGGAGGGCACCAAGAGAATGGTCCATAGCTTTCACATAAAGCAGAAATGGTTTCCCTGATGTGGGTGCTACTAAGACTGGAGGTTTTGTGAGGTATTTCTTGATGTCTTCATAAGCTTCCTGACAAGCTTGATCCCATACGAAGGAAGCACCCTTTTTCATGAGTCGGGTGAACGGTTGACAGCGTCCTGAGAGATTTGCGATGAATCTTCTGATATAAGCCAGTCTACCTTGCAAGCCTCTAAGCTCTTTGTGATTCCTCAGTGGATGCATGCTCTGAATGGCTTTGACCTTGTCTGGGTCAAGATGAATTCTTTTTGATGTAACAATAAATCTAAGGAACTTGCCACTCGAAACTCCCAAGAAGGATTTTGTCGGATTCATTTTCAGTTGATGAGCCCGCATTATGTTGAACATCGTTCTCAAGTCACGAAGATGGTCATTCTTATTGCGGCTTTTGACAGCAATGTCGTCGACATAGCATTCTACCGTTTTTCGGAGATGATCGCGGAAGATTGTACTCATTGCCCGCTGATAGGTTGCTCCGGTGTTCTTTAGCCCGAAGGGCATCACAGTGTAGCAGTATACCCCCAATGGTGTTCGGAATGAAGTATGCTTCTCGTCGTCGGGATACATCTTAATCTGATTGTACCCTGAAAAGCCGTCCATGAAAGACATTCTTTCGAATCCACATGTATTGTCAATCATGACATCGGTGATGGGCAGTGGAAATTCATCTTTAGGACAGGCTATATTGAGATCACGGTAGTCGATGCAGATCCGTATTTTTCCATTCTTCTTGAGGACGGGAACGATATTAGCAACCTAATCTGGATGTTGTTCCTCCCGTATGAAGTCACATGCCATGAGCTTATGAACTTCGACTTCAATAGCCTCCATAATATTTGGGCGAAACCGACGTTGTTGCTGCTTGACTGGCTTGACGTCAGGTTTGATGTTCAGGCGATGCATGGCTACTTGTGGATCAAGTCCGGGCATGTCTTCGTAGTTCCATACGAAGACGTCTATATACTCCTTTACGAGCATTATTAATTCTTCTTTTTCCATAAGTGATAAGCTCTCACTTATAAAGATGGGTTTAGGTGATCTTGACTACCCAAGTTGACCTGCATCACCTTGTCTTCAGTAGGTAGTTCGCGCAGTTCGAATTGCTTTTCCCATTGGAGATCTAATTGCAGAGCCCATGGTTCTTCATCAGTAGCTTCCGCTGGCTCCAATTGACTGCTTGAAGTCATATTAACGGTGAGATTCTCGAACATCATTCCCACACTGACATCTGAGTCCCACTCGGAGGAAGAGGCAGAATGTGATGGAATCGGTTCGCCAACCTTGAATTGAACCGTTGCTGGTGGTGTGGGTGTAACGTATCCCAACCCCCTGCGTGTGTTATCATAGTAATTTGCAGGTTTCCCTTTTGGCACAAAGTTACGCAACAAACTACGCCTTTCTTTTTCGAAATTCAGGCCCTCTCCATGCTTTAGGTTGTACCCCATTTTCTTCATAATATGGCGCGCTGGTCGCGCGTAATGGAAGAATTATGGGGTGTCTGAGTCTGAACTTGAATCTGTGGCTGTGGACCCTCGTGGTTGGGCTTTACCAAAAATTATCGGTGACTGACCTTCTTTGGATGGCGGGATCACTAAAACAGCCCCCTCTGTAGATTCCATGGGTGTACTGGACGCGCTTGGTTTATGTAGGGGCATGTGCAGAGAGCTATCCGTAATGGATTTAAACAACCCAACGCTCACTGGATAATCAAAGAAAATATTATCATTAATTATCCATTCGCCCTCATCTTCAGAAGGAGCGTTACATTGGGGATTAAGACATGCTATAATTGGTTCACCAATCAAAATGGCTGGCATGTCTGCTTCAGATTCTGAATCCACCTCATTGCCACTATCATCATCGTCCGGCAATGATTCTTTCGATATTTCACCAGTCTCTTGATACAGGAGAGCGTCAGTGAAGTAATTTTCGACCCCTTTGAATGGTTGCTTCTCAGCGAAGACATTTCGTACTGTCGCGTCATCTTCAACATATTTGAAGCACTGGTGCAGAGTGGAGGGAACGATCCAGTTGGCGTGGATTCACGGTCGTCCAAGCAACAAGTTGTATGAAGTGTCAGCGTCAATGACATAGCACGTTACTTCTGACTTCAGGCCCCGATTCGGCAATAGAGTCAAATTTTCCCAAGTGGATGACTACTCCTGGCGTTAAAATCGTATATTGTAGTAGTGGTTGCGGACAACCTATATAGTGGTATACCGAGGAAGTAGAGAAGCCTTTTGGGGATGATGCTGAGTGCAGACCCCGGATCAACCTGTACCCTTTCAATGCATGTTGAACCGATGTATCCGGTGTAGTACAAAGGTCGATCGTGCTTGTTATCCTTGAGAAGCATATTTTCCGCTGTGAAGGTAATAGCGGGTACCTTTGTCTGTACGTGATGGCATTCAGGGTAAGAAGACTGAGCGTCATCTTTAGGGATCTCTGGCATATATGTCAGGAATGATTCTTAATCAGCCAGCGCATCTCTGAGTGCTTCTCTTGTCTCTTTTGAGAGACGAAGGAGCTCGTGTATTGTAATACGAGCCGGGATTTTGGCCAGCTGGGCCAATATGTCGAAATTAAAGGGCATGTCAAGCCCTGGGCACGAAGGCTTCTTCAGGACATGGTCGAACCGGACTTTCTTTGGCTTCTCCTTTCCCTTGGTTGGAACCGAAGCGGATGCTGGTAGCTGTACTGACGTCGTTTGCTATTGTGTCTCGTCAGTAGCTTTCTCATACTGTTTTAAGTATGATTTTTTGGACCGAGTACCCGTCGGCTGAGGTACATCAGCCTCGTCGTGCAAGCGTGCTTTTCCCCTCCAGAATCGCTGAGAGAAGCTGATGTGAAATTGTCATCGTCTGGCAGGATGGAGATGACATTGCAAGATTTGCCCTTTGACTTAGACTTCTTCGAATCCCATTGTTCGTCTTGGACAAGGTCTGGGTGTATCCACATGATTTCCCCTGTCTCCAGTGTCAAGGAACAAGACCCTTATTAACTTGAGTTTTAGCCGCATGATGTTTGACTTCCAGCCGTGGCGCAGGGACTGGATAAGTCCCGTCAGGAACTGTGACCTTTGGGGTTTTACCGAACTCGAGGGTCACCATATTTGCAGTGACTTTCTTTTTGTTCTGACTTCAGTGTCAGGACCCCGGCATCGGTTAGAGCTTAAATTCTATTCTTAAGGACAAAGCACTTGTCGGTAGGATGGTGAATCATCCTATGGAAGAGACAGTATTTGGGATCATTCGTGCGTCTTATCTCACTGGGACGTCGAGCATCCGACAGCTTCATTTTATTCCCTTTGTTGAGTAAATGGAATATTGTGACCACTTGATCGTCTTTGAAGGAGTACTGTTTCGGAGGAAACTTAGAATCTTGATTATTGAAGCATCTCTTCTTGGCCTTCGGCTGAACATCCCCTGACAATTCTACGGACATAGTCTCTTTTGCTTTGGCTTGAGAAGACTGTGCCATGTCGCTATGTCCTTTATTATTCATACCCTATTTGCCTTTGGGGGTGGATGGTTCAAACTTTTTAGCTGACTTTTCGGCTATCTCAGCTTGTTCGACCAGTTCTTTCTAGGTATGGGTTTTGACAGCCCCTATGCGAACCTCTACTTGGTCCAAGAAGTTGTGCCTGCACGTCTGTAAGAGCATGGGTAATGGCATCCCTACTGGGCACATCAAAGACAAGTTTCTGAATCGCTCAATGTAGTCACGGACAGATTCACCCTTCTTCTGCACGGTGGAGAGGAGCTTGTCCATGGTTACCTCGGTATCGTCCTCATAGAAACGAGAAAGGAATAGGGTTTCTAGGTCGACCCAGGAATTGACGGAGCCCGGAGGGAGACTTCGGAACCAGTCGAATGCTACCCCCTTTAAGGTGCCAATGAACAGCCTAGCCATGATAGCATTATTGTCTATAACATTACCGGTCTGAGACCGGAAGTAGTAGATGTGCTGGTTTGGCGAGCTTTTACCATCGTACGTATGTAACGTTGGTGGTTTGAACTTTGGTGGGTATGGTACTGAATCCCACTCCAGCGGGTAAGGACGGACTGTCCCTACTTTCTTTAATTCATCCCTCTGAGGTAGGGATGCGATTTGAGCTTGGATGCCTTTAAGGACTTCAGCGTCCAAAGAAGAACCCTCCTTCAACTTCTCTGTCTTTGGCTGTTCATTTCTAAGATGTTCTTCCTCATCATGGTTACTCCCGGTATCATTATTATTCTGGTTATTGAGGAGTTGAGCGAGCATCTGTTGAATGTTGTCCAAAGCTTCTTGCTGGGTCTTGGAAGTTTGCTCCTGAGCTTCCAAATGCCGACGAAGGTCGTCATTACCTTTGTCAGCTATATTGACTGATACTCTGTCTGTTCGCACTGAGCTGACTGTCGCCGAAGAGGCATACCCACTATCTTCATCTTCTTCATTAGACTACTAGACCGATCCTTTCTTTGGTTCTGGTGAGGCCACCGTAGTTGAGGAAGATGGCTGTTCATAACTGTAGGGTATTGCAACCCTAGATCTGGTATTTCGGAAAACACCTTCTTCATGTACCAAGACTTCGCTTAAGCCTGAGCTATAATCTGGATCTGGGGAACTGTAGGGAGTGTCATGGGACGCTCGTCTGCCCCTGTGTAGGTCTCGTCCTCTTCCGGTCATGTTAATGGACGCAGAGGGCAGATCTCGTGGTATGCTCCTTTTATGATGTTTCACCGGGGCTTGCACCGACAGTCGATCAAACACTGATCGTCGGCCTGGAGGAGTGGCAGGGATTGGTCCTATCCGGCAATGGACTGAGTGGACTGTCACCAACTGACATCCCACTTGTTGACAACAGGATGAAGAAGTTTGGAAAGATTCTGACTTCCGTTTTCTTGTCAAGAATTTCCGCAAATCAGACCCAGTTGGGCCTAAACGATCAAGCGCAGAGGCTCTTTTGGATTGCGCATAGGACGATGTCCTGCTCCTTTTATCACCGCGGAGGGGATTAGCACTGAATAGTGCTTCAGCTCTAGCTTCGCGGCTAAGAACCTTGGGAATGTCCTTGGGTGTTGGAGCTGCATAAGCACCGCTGTCAACACTTAGGGACGATCCCTTAGCTCCGCTACGAAGCGCGAGCGTATCGCTTGATGAACTGGAGAGCGAAGCACGCTGTGGTGCTTTATCCGCTATGCTGCTGCTAAGGCGATTAGCCTTAAATAGTGTTTTGGCCCTAAGTTCGCGGCTAAAAGCTTTGGAAATGCCATTGGGCGCTGAAGCTGGATAAGCAATGCTATCAGCACTTAGGGACAATCCCTTAGCTCCACTGCGACGAGCGAGGTCAGTACTTGAAGACTGGGGAACGAAGCACGCTGTGGTGCTTTGGTTCCAGCTTCGCGGCTATGAACATCATGCGTACCCTGAGGTACAGTAGCTTCACTCATGAGAACGAAGCTGGCACGAGGCGTTACCGCTATTGAATTGGGCGAAGGTATGGTCGCCGCTGTGACTTCGCGGCTAGCAGCCTTGTTGGAGCAGGCAGACATCTTGCCTTCGCAAGAGAGACACACTTGTGGCGTAGCTACGCCTAAGGCTTTATACAGAGCCTTCTGCTTTGGCCTTCACATCTGCTTTGACAAGGGAGACATAGGTTCGCAGGGAACCTGACTAGCCACACGCGAGGCTGAGGGGTGCTGGCAGAATTCTGCTTCCGGTTTCTGTTCTGAAACCTCGGTCATGGAGACCTTTCTATGCTTCCGTACATGAAGCATTAGACCACCCCCAGAGAGGACTTCTTCAAATTCTCCTTGGTCGAAGTGAACGACCAGGTTTTCGAAAGTGATAGGCTTGCACTGCGGGCTTGCTTTCTTGTTGCGCCAGAGGACCGCGGTAGGCTCGCAGAGAGCCTTATCTGTCTCCGCAGAGACTTGCTTTGCAGATTTAGCCAGAAGGGCTCTGGCTACACCGGCTTCCTTGAATTCAGAGATAGACCCGAAGGTCTGTTCATCGCATTGCGACACTTGATTCTCAGCAGTGGAGAATTCCTTCCCCAGCGGAGTCGCCATCTTGTTTTCCATTGATTTACAAAGGGGGAAAACTTACAAAAAGGGGTCGAGGAGCTAAATTACAAGTAACACAAAAGATTACAAGTAGATCTCCTCTGAGATTCTGGAGAAGTGTGCCGATAGGAGTCTGGTCAGCACGCGACCACTTTGTCCCTTGGACGATGCGATCGATAAGATTCCCGTCTCGCATGGTTCGGGAATCGGAGAACAGAAGGTTGGTAGAACCCTCTTGTTGCTTCTCAAACTGCCTCCACTTAGAAATTCTTTCAAACCTGGTTTCGGAAATTCCTTGAGAGGAAGAAGATATTAGGGTATCAGCACCCTGATTAGAGAAGCAGTTCTCTAAAGTCTCTGAATTATTGGAAGCAAGAGAATAGATCTCCGTTTTGCCTCTCGCCTCTTACGTGTTTGTGCGTGGTGGTCTCTGGTCTCTTCTTCTGGAGGTTCCTCTCCTTGTGCCCCTGGTGGGCTATTTATAGAGAGAGCAGGGGTATAATTGTCCCTTGAAAATATGGAAACAGATTGAATCAAATCTGTTTAAATTTGGAAAGTAGCCTTGCTGTGAGGCTAGGATCAGCTTCTGCGAAGCTAGAAGTAGCAGGTTGCGTTGATCCTCTTGATTTGTTTTGATTCTTTTCATGTAATTGGAAGATTGCCCCTGATTCTCTTACTCGTTTTAGGAGAGTCAAGAGATTATGGCAAGCAACTGCCAAATTTGATCTCAGATTTGATCTTGATTAGATTTGATCTTGATCCTGAATTGATTTGATCTCATCTGGAGATTTAATTAGTCAAAGGTTGACCATGACAGACCCGCAGCGGAGCTGCCGCGTCGAGCTCAATGCGGAGCTGGAAGGCGCATCTGGCGAAGTCAGAAGAAAGCTCTTCAGCGGAGCTAGATAACATCTGTGGCGAAGCTACCGAACATCCTTCTGCGCGGTTGCGTGTAGCTTCAAGCGAAGCTAACTCTCTCTGCGGAGTTAACTAAGCACTTCAGGCGAAGCTATAAGTTAGCTTCCTGACGGAGCTGTGAATGGCTTCAAGCCGAAGTTGGATGATCTTAGCCTCTCAGGCGAGGCTATCCCTTTGGGCTCATGTGATGCTAAGTGTTAGCATCTTAGACCTGCATAGGTCTGTTTAGAAACAATCCGGGCTCACTGTCTGCTTCACTGGATCAGTAGAGTCCAAGTTGCTGCTTTGTCCCTCGGGGATGGGTGAAAACTGGTCGTCAGCTTATCTGTCACTTGTCTTTTGTAAGTGTCAACAAGTACAGAGCTGGTCGTCAGCTTGTCTGTCACTTTTCTTTTGTAAATGTCAACAAGTTTAGACATTGTTCAGGCCAATCAGAATCTTGTCTTTTTTAAAGTGTCAACACATAACACCACGTGATTGTTCATAATGTATACATAAACATATAAACCATTCTCAAGCATCATCGTTCATTTTCTCGTCCATTTATAACTTAGAAATTTTCTCACTTTATTTCAAGTTTTACTTTACCTACTATATTACTAGGGTTCGAATGTTCTACTCACCCTTGAAGCGAGTATCTCCTTATCAAGCTCGGTTTCCCGCTATATTGGAGTCTACAAGGTCACAAAATCATCATAATTAGTTCTTTAGTTAAAAGAGTATAAGAGGGTAGAATTCTTAAGGATATGCTTACCTTTCAACCAATATCACCCTCCTAACTCTTTATTCTAGAACAACCTTGACTCCAAGAATTCCCTTTTATGGTGATGTTAGATCACCACTTTAGCTTGTTCTATTTGGTCTTTGGAGGAGTTAAAACATGTAAAGGAATATTTTTTCTTGTATAAGGAAGTAAGGGGAGTTTGTGAGGGAATGAGAGGAGAAAGAGTGTGTGTTTGTGAAGAAAAGGGGAGGATTTGGGCAGCTGCCCTTGCTGGACTTGGCCGGCTTAAAAAAAGAAGAGGGGAAAATATTTGGGGAGTTGGAAAATGAAGAGAAAGAGAGAGTGTGTTGGCAAATGAGGTTCTTCTCTTCATCCTCCCTATTTATAGCCCAATCTCTTCAATAATCTCATGACAAGTGTCCCTCCTTAACCCCATCACTCTACTCCTATACTTTATCCTATAAGTAAGGCTCCATGCCTCCCCCCTTCATGAGGTACTAGTACCCACAAGCATGGTGGGGCGTACGGTGGCAAAGTCAACAAGCATGAGGTTGTATTTCATTTCTTATACATACATACATATGTGTATACATACTAATAGGCATAGTATAATGTATAGTATCTAACATGAATTCTTACTTCCCCATCACCTCCCTAAAGCATTTAAATGTTAGAAAAAGGTGATTAGTTAAGACAAGTGTTACACATATACTTACGCAAGCTACCGAGTGGTGAATATATCTATCTACTCTTGTACGTAAATAATATGCTAATAACTTCAAAGAACAGATCATCGATAGATAAATTGAAAGTTCAATTATCTTCAGAGTTAGAAATGAAGGAACTAGGGGAAGCTAAGAAGATATTGGGTATGAAAATTGAAAGAGACTTGAAAGAGAAGGTGAGTTTGACTCGGAAAGCCTACTTGTAGAAGGTTTTATAAAAGTTCCTAATTGATTGTGAAGCTAAGTCTGTGAGTAGTCTGTTGGCCCCTCATTTCAAGCTTCCAGTAAAGATGTTTCCGCAAACAGTAGATGATCATGAGTATATGTCTCACATTACATACGCCAGTGTAGTGGGTAGTTTGATGTATGCTATAGTGTGCACGAGGTCAAATTTGTCACAATATATAGATACATGCATGATCCCAGTAGGGTCATAGGGAGGTTGTGAGATGGATTATGCGGTATATTAAAAGTGCCGTAGATGTTGGGTTTGTTTCTGAGAAGGATGTTGGTGGCAAGCTGGAGTGCACAAGTTATGTGAATTCTGATTTTGCTGGGGATCTTGATAAGCAACGGTCCACTGCAAGGTATGTGCTGTACTTTACAGTCTACAGTGGCTCTATCGATGACAGAAGCAAAGTTTATGGCTCTGACAGAGGCTGTAAAAGAAGCAATTTGACTTCAGGGTTGATGGTTGACTTGGGGATTGAATAAGACTTCTTGCGGGCCTATTGTGATAGCATGAGTGCTATCTACTTAGCGAAGAAACAAGTCTATCATGCGAGGACAGAGCATATTGATGTCAAGTGCCATTTTGTGTGAGATGTTCTTGAAGATGGAGATAACGAGGTGAAGAAGATTAACACCAAAGACAGTCCTGCAGACATGCTTACAAAGGTGGTTCCCGTAGTCAAGTTTAATCCTTGTAAAAACTTGCTCTGAATCCTTCCGGTTGCTTGAGCTCGGTGGAGCTCATTGTGATGAACTACGTGAGGCTTGATCCCCTGGGCAGGGGGTACGTAGGCAGCTGTAATGGTGCAGCCTGATCAGTAAAGCCGAGATCATGTGTTGATTTAACTGAGATCATGTGTCGATCTCGCTCGGATCGTTCAAGTTGAGACTGTGTGCCGATTTCGTCGAGATCATGTATTGATCTCGCAGGATAACACAAGTCGAGATCGTGTGTCGATTTCCCCAAGATCATGTGTCGGCTTCGCCCAGAGTTCATTGTAGTTCAACTCAGATTTGATAAATCTTCACCGAGATGGAGAATATAGAGAGAGGAACAAAAACAAGGAAAATAGAGTTTTTAAACTCTGCCAGAACATTGGTCGACTGACATGCACAAAATATTGACACCCATAGAATCGATCGACCGTCTGATCGACCGATATTGACAGGGAAGAGAAATCCAATTGGGTTGGGATTGACATTTTCAGTAAGTCCTAAAGTTTGTGTGGTCAACCGGTCAATCTACCGCATATTTGGAGCGGTCAACTAGCCAGTCGACGACGATCGGGTCAGAGCGGATTTTGGACCTGACCTAAAGCTGAATTTGGGGTTTCTTCTCCTCCCTATAAATAGAGGGATGTGTTCATTTGTAGAGTTTAAGCTAAATTGAGTGAGTTCTTGAGAGAGCATTGTAATCCTCTTGTATATCTTGTGTAATATCAATAAATCTCTCTCTTCTGTCTCGGGGACGTAGGCATCTTGCCGAACCTCATAAACATACACTCTGTGTGTGAGTGATTTTTTGAGCATCTAGGTTGTGTTCTTTGGCCTGTTCTCAGGTCTAACACAGCAGCTCACACACTTTAAAGCCTCAATCAAATCACTCCACATTCACCAGAGAAGGGAATTCAGCTAGTGGTGTCTCAAATACCCATATATCATCAAGAGTATCAATGTTCACCCCATTTCCTACCGTCCACGAGACGAGACTCATAACAGGCGGTGCGACCTTGCACAAGCCTCTCCAAATCCACGGACCTCTCGGCCGTCTTCTTATCAGATCCTTTTGTGATCTGATATCATACTTTTGTAAAAAAAATATTGACAGTCGCATATGCACAAACAGCGTAGCTATGTGAAAGCCTTAGTTTTGTGTGTGTGTGGGAGTTGGGGGGTGGGGGGGGGGGGGGGGGGGGGGGGGGGGGGTGGGGGGAGGCGTGGTGTTGGTTTGACAGAGAGGAGAGTGTATATAATATTAAATAGGAATATCTTTTGTTTCAATAAGTAAATGGGCAAATAATGCTTTTCCGAAGTAATGGGCAAATAATGCTTTTCCTAACTCAAATACTTTAAGACAAATCGAGCTCAAGAGAATGACTTGCAAAGGCCCAATCTCGTGAATTATCCATGGACTCACATGCCATGTCATAGAGTTTTGACTTAGATTCTGTTGGAAATTTTTCTCTACATTTAGCCTTTTATTCAGCTGTTCAAACAACAAGAAGTAAAAACTTAAATAAAAAATAAATAAAATATGAAATTTCATTTTTAATAATAAAATACCCAACAATTTCCAATTACAAAGGTTGAGTTAAAATAGCACAACTCGTAAATGAGAGTGAGATATAGTAAGTGAGTACTTGTATAATTAGAAATGAAAGCAAGCCAACCTATCACACACAATATATGTTCCCAAGTACTATAAATACTGATCGCAGAAGGGCAAGAGGGAGTGAGATATTAGGAAGATAATCTTCAGCCTTGTATCAATAATCTTATCTACCTCTTCACAACATCAATCAGAAAGAGCTGAATATGGAAACAAACTCTAGAGGAACTGAAACCTTTTCTGCTCAACCTTTCTTTGACAAACTCAAAGGTATAAATATTTATTTTTAATAAATGAGTAATAGATCACAACAACATTATAAATCTTGAATTTGCTTTATATTTAATCAATTCATAGTGGATATATATGTATTCTCAATACCTATATTGACCCAAAACAAAGGTTGCTTGTGAAGTAAAACTCTCCAAAAGTCAAATGAATCATATATAAAGTACACGTATTATAGTTGCATGCATGGATAGTAACACACAATCCGTTGGATTATAAATGTTGTCGTTTTGTATTGTATTCTAAATGTCACTTTCTTAACTACCCCTTGGAATTTGACGGCAAACTTAAACTGACTGCACAAACAACTTTGTTCAATGGCATGCGTACACGAAACAACGGCTCTACTACTTTTAGAAAGAGAAAATAGTGTGAAAATGAAACAACACACGCGTATGTGTTATATGAGTTTGATAGCCATGTTTGTTATTTGTGCGTAAAAAATCAGACGTTGGCTTGATTCGGTTAGCTCGCTCAAAAGACTGCTGACCATTACGTCTCAATGTACTGTACGTGTACTGGAACAGGCCGAGACGAGGCTGGCTGCATGTCTACGTTTCATTATGTTGGGTGTCGACGCTGATACGTTGTGCATATTGTTATCACTATATCTTTAACTTACTTCAGAAATAATTCACATTAAGAAAAAATTTAGCCTCCACCTGTGAATTCAACTCAAAGATGTTCAAATTTTAAAATGGGCGACAGATTCTTAATGATAAATGTACTATTATCAAAAGGAGAGGAATGAAAAACTATCTTT
The DNA here is from genome assembly GCA_038442645.1 of Agave tequilana. Classification (NCBI taxonomy): domain Eukaryota; kingdom Viridiplantae; phylum Streptophyta; class Magnoliopsida; order Asparagales; family Asparagaceae; genus Agave; species Agave tequilana. The sequence continues at coordinate 27,232 of JAVJIF010008487.1, read as the reverse complement.
TCACATGCTGCCCCTTTATACTACTCTCAGCTCCTTCTAGCAGAGCTCAAAAGCCTCTCTCTCTCTCTTCCTCTCCTTGCTTCCGATCGTTTCTTAACACTCAAGTTCTCTCTTTTTTTTAAAAAATTCTCAGATATGTAACAAGAGATATCCAAATTTAGTTAACCTCTTGCACCCATCCATTTCCAAAACGCTTGTGTTCAATTGGACTCACAAGAAGTCACGACCAACAAATTTTAGAAGATGACACATGATCGAGATTTCCTGCACGCAAAATAAAATATTAGATTTAAGAATTAAAGGTGTGCGAGGTTCTCAATACTAATCCGCTGTAGCAAGGCTATGCGGGTCGTGATCCTCAGGGAGGGACTGCGATGGAAGCGTTAAGCAAGTTTCTCTAAAGTTTTTATTTCTATTAGTTAAATTAGAAAGGAAGTGGTATTTACAATGGGTCGGCAAATAAAGAATTGGGAGAAGTTGTGATTTAATCTACAAAAAGAAAAGAAAAGAAAAGAAAACTTACCTCTTTAATCTGCTTACCGTTTGAACCGTTGCGATGATTTACCTTTTCTTGGAAGGCGTACAAGCATGGCTTATAGGATCGTCCGCCTTCTTAATCTACTCTATGAAATGAAAAACAAGCTATGAAGACCTGTTCATCGCCATAGGCCATCAAGGTTCCTTCCTCGGCTTGGTATTCTCGAAGCAGTTGGATCTCATGGTGGGCAAGACATTAGAGAAAGAAATAGAAGGAAGTAAATACTGAGATACACAAGATTAAATAAGAAGAAAAGAAAATAAAACAATACAAAAATAAAAGCAAACCTCGATTTGATTATTAAACAATGGTGGAAAAATAGAACTTACACCGACTGTCACCATCAGTACAAGTAGATCCCTTCCTCCATGAATACATCATCTCCTCTCAGTTTTTACAAAAAGAAAATAGAAATTTACAATGGAGGAAATAAAATCTAACCTAGAAGAAGAAAAACCTAAAAACCCTAACTTTTGGCCCTTTGCTGGATGCTGGACGCTCTGTACGTTGCACTGCAGGGGGTATTTATAGGTGCAGAGGGGAGAAGAGTCCTGGATAAAGCTGTACACGAAATCCGGTGCCCTATCTCATCCATACTGCCGCAGAATTGCGGCTTTTGCCGCGATTCTGCGGCAAAAATGTGGCTGTTGGCCACGCGCTTTGGCGCGTGGCCTCTCCTGGTCTGTCCATGTGGGCGCCTGCTTCTGGAAGTATGATCCTGGCTCTTCATATTGGGATTTCGAGAAAACTTGATAATCAAATTACCTAGATTTTGAATTCTCCCAATCTCTTTTAAACGAATTTCCTTATCTCTGCACTCTTTTCATTCTCATCTGCAAGAGTTTAGGGTTGGGTAGAAGTCTATCCTTCCCTCATATTTGATATTTGCAACTTTAGCCCTTTGTGTATTTGCACTTTGACAATCTGCTATTTGCACTTTGACTCTTGGGCTTCAAATATGGGCTTTTGGGCTTCATTAAGCTTTATTTATTATTAAAATAATAATTCGAGGCCTGCACACAATAAATTACAAATTATTAATAAATGTGCAGAATTAAATGAATAAATATGAAAATGTGATGGTAAATATGATGATAAAAATGCACTTTTCACTACCAATCACACCCCCAGACTTATCTTTTTGCTCGTCCTCGAGTAAAACAAAGAAAAAGAAAAAGAAATGAAAAGTTAATCTAACCTAACTCACTTTCGTAGGAATCACGATTGCACTTAGCACGTGCAACAAGCCGTTAAACCTCTAGGTTACCCTAGAGGACGAGTGTTGTCTCGTGAGGGTTTTCAGCGGATTACACCCACAAAATCCATAAAAAGGAAAATATTTGAATTATTATTGAAGAGACTAAGTAGTCTATAAGTTTTAGGATTATCATTTTTATTCATTCTTAGACTTAGTCTTTATAAAGTAAATTGTTTTCATTTTAGGTAAGGGTCAAAATTGAACTTCTAATATAGTCTTTTTCGTTACTAAAAATCATATGCATCCTTATGTTTTTACTAGGAATTCTTTAACTTGGACTCTCATGCCTCTTTATTATTTATTTAAAATATATATATATATTTTTATTTTTTTTTATATGTATAACTCATCTAATTTTCTTTCGTGTAAGTACCAAGGCTTCTTGAGGCCCTAATACCTAACTAATTGACTATTAGATGTGTTAATACATATAAGTAATTTTTCTTAGTTTCCTTAGGCTTTCTAATCCACCCATATAACGAACTTAAAGTCGATGACTCCCAAACCGGTTGGCTTTAGGGCACCAGGTGAGAAAACACCCCGCGGACTAAAATTCGAGTGAAATAGGCCCCAAAACTAAGGACTTTATTTTATTTACTCACCTTTAGGCATGAATACTTATGCTTCTTGAGGCACATGTATCAGCTTAATTAGTGATTTTCTCTTTTTTTTTTATTTATATGAGGCACAAAGGTCTTCGTCTTAGAATCCTAGATATGCATTAGGTATGTAAATTTCATTAAGGTAAAAATCAAGACTAATTAATTATTCAATTCTTTTCCTATACCTAAAAATTCAACAATTTATTTATTTTGACCAAGTTTTTAGAAATCTTAATCATGATTTTCCTAATCCTTAAAACTAACTTAGATTTCTTTCAAAAAATAAGTCAAAATATTTCTTTTTATAACATTTTTTTTTTTTAAAAAAATTTTTATTAGCAAATTTTTGTTAGTTTCTAACTATGTTAGTATGTTAGTAAAGCCCACCCCCACACTTATCTCATGCATTGTCCTCAATGTATGAATGAATGCATATATGCATGAAAAAGAATAAGGGAAGGCAGAAAATTACCTTAGGGGGTGGTTCCGGTGGTGGTCTAATTGGGCCAAGCGTTGCTACCCAATCAAGATAATGTAGTAGTTGGTGAAACCCACCAGAAATTTTTCGTCTATAACCCACTAAAATATATGTATAATCATTTTTTAAAATTTTCACCCCATCAAATTTCCATAATTCATAATTAGTTTCAGAGTCAATTGTGTCAACCTCCTTGTCCCAAAATGGAGTATGAAAAGATGGAATTATTGACTTGGATATTATAGGTGCGGGAACGAATACCGACTCAGGGAAGAAGCTCAAATCAAGTAAGGGCTCAGGAGTCGGGCTAAGTTCAGGAAGTGGGTCCAAATCAATAAGTTTAAGCTCAAATCCACAATCATCTTCCCACAATGGATGTGACTCAATGTTGGTGATTCAAGTTCAGGGATGATAGGTGTGGGAATCAAAACTGACTCTAAAAGATTACCTAAGTCGGGTAACAAAACATGAGTCAATAATGATTCGGGAATTTGAACTTGATCACAGATTTGAGAATCTAGGTCACATATCTCATTGGGTTCAATTTCATAAAAATGAGAACTTGCCAATTTATCCATGGGACTTTCAAAATTGCACAATTGGTCAAGTTCAATATGATCATCAAAAATGGGTGACTCAATTTCATGATGAATTGGAACAGGATCCAATGTTGACTCGGGAAAAGTAAAATCAGGTGGCGATACCGGAGTCATTATTGAATCAGGAAGTAAAATTGAATCATCAAGTGGAAGATCATGATCATATTCATGCTCAAGTTCTATTTCAGGAAAGGAGAAACTTGCCATATTATCAAGAATTGGAGTTTCGGTAAGTTCAAAAGATGGCACTGAAATAGAATCTTGTTGTCCAAAGCAACTTGGTTCGTCGGCTCTAAGAGAGTGGTCTGTGATATCAGAAATGGCCGAACGGTGAGAACGTAAAGATTGAACCATCATATCTATATCACGATCACGGGCTAATCTAGCCTGAGTCATGGCTGCAAGCATCCTTTCATAGTCGATAGGTGCATCATGCTGTGATTGGACTTGAAAAGATGAAGTGTAATCGTGATGAAGTTGTGAGTCGGTGGACTCACGCATAATCATTTCTCCGATTGATGGTAATTGTTGCTTGGACTCATGCATACTTATCATTTCCCCGATAGATGGTAGTCTATTCTGACTGGGTGGATCTAAGTATGACTCATTGAAAGAATGTGGACTAGATGGATATGAAGGACAATTTGGTTGAGAATTAGACTCGGGGGACTCGAAACCCCATGAACTCTGTGAAGAGTTGAAAGTATGAAAATTATGGTCATAAGATGGGGGGTATGGGTTATATTCATTCAGATAAGACCATTCCGGCACACTAGGTTGGTCAAAGTTGTGATATGCCAGGTTGGTAATATCCGAAAAATAGTTAGGTGTGTAATATGGATTAAAATTAGGATTATTATTATATGCCATATCACACCAACACAAACAAAGAAATAAATAAACAAACAAAAAAAAATTCTATCCTAAGTTAGGGTAGACCTATGACCTAGACGACTCCTAACTGGTTAGACCGTCCACGGGAGGTTGAGTGCAGACTTTGACCACAAGTTAATCAGCCAGGTCAGGGCAAGAGTGGTGGGAGGTTTTCCGTCAAAGACGTTCCTTAATTAAATAACCACCAATCTTCGGGCTTTCGGCCCTCAATCCCTTTCCTAGACACTGATTTGACAAGAGTCAACTTCCAGCACTGTTCCTCCTTAGGATAATCTCCTATTGAGTCCGAGATGTCCCTAGGGCCAACGTCTACTAATTTTTAAGTTAGGCTTGGGTTAGTGAGTGCTTTGGATATGATTTTTGGGCTAAGGAAGGGTGATGAAATTCCCACCTTATCTTGTTAATGGGTTATGCCCTTAAGATGAATTAGTGCAAGTGTACAAGATAAATAGATAGAATCACTCAAAGTAGAAAATCAACCAAGAGATGAGTCCTATTCTACATGCAATGCGTACGTACCTTGCTTCTCCAGCACTCTTCAACAGTAAAATAAAGTAATTGAAAAGATACGTGCCTAATATGCAAACGTCTAATCAATTTTTATCTTTAACAACAAATAGTTTACTGTTGAATTAATTAGCAGTATACAGGTATATCACAGAACAAATCAGAACAGAGCAGAAAGCAGTATTTTTAATTTGAAGCACCCTGCAAAAAACTGCAGTTAGTAATTCACTACTGCAGCCGCGTTTCCGCGGCTATGGCCGCGGATCCGCGGCAATACAGTAGACTCTGGTGCTCTGCCTTCGAGGGCAGAGGCACAGAGTAGCTATATGTCCACTGCTATGTTTCTGTTTCCTGTTCTCCAAACCTGCAAACAGAAAAGAATAAAAGAATAGTTAATATTTTTTTTTTTAGAGATAAAAACTTACCGTCCCTCCCCGGCAACGGCGCCAATTTGTTGACTGAGATTTCCTGCACACAAAATGTAGTATTTTAGATTTAAGAATTAAAGGTGTGCGAGGTTCTCAATACTAATCCGCTGTAGCAAGGCTATGCGGGTCGTGATCCTCAGGGAGGGACTGCGATGGAAGCGTTAAGCAAGTTTCTCTAAAGTTTTTATTTCTATTAGTTAAATTAGAAAGGAAGTGGTATTTACAATGGGTCGGCAAATAAATAATTGGGAGAAGTTGTGATTTAATCTACAAAAAGAAAAGAAAAGAAAAGAAAACTTACCTCTTTAATCTGCTTACCGTTTGAACCGTTGCGATGATTTACTTTTTCTTGGAAGGCGTACAAGCATGGCTTATAGGATCGTCCGCCTTCTTAATCTACTCTATGAAATGAAAAACAAGCTATGAAGACCTGTTCATCGCCATAGGCCATCAAGGTTCCTTCCTCGGCTTGGTATTCTCGAAGCAGTTGGATCTCATGGTGGGCAAGACATTAGAGAAAGAAATAGAAGGAAGTAAATACTGAGATACACAAGATTAAATAAGAAGAAAAGAAAATAAAACAATACAAAAATAAAGCAAACCTCGATTTGATTATTAAACAATGGTGGAAAAATAGAACTTACACCGACTGTCACCATCAGTACAAGTAGATCCCTTCCTCCATGAATACATCATCTCCTCTCAGTTTTTACAAAAAGAAAATAGAAATTTACAATGGAGGAAATAAAATCTAACCTAGAAGAAGAAAAACCTAAAAACCCTAGCTTTTGGCCCTTTGCTGGATGCTGGACGCTCTGTACGTTGCACTGCAGGGGGTATTTATAGGTGCAGAGGGGAGAAGAGTCCTGGATAAAGCCGTACACGAAATCCGGTGCCCTATCTCATCCATACTGCCGCAGAATTGCGGCTTTTGCCGCGATTCTGCGGCAAAAATGTGGCTGTTGGCCACGCGCTTTGGCGCGTGGCCTCTCCTGGTCCGTCCATGTGGCGCCTGCTTCTGGAAGTATGATCCTGGCTCTTCATATTGGGATTTCGAGATAACTTGATAATCAAATTACCTAGATTTTGAATTCTCCCAATCTCTTTTAAACGAATTTCCTTATCTCTGCACTCTTTTCATTCTCATCTGCAAGAGTTTAGGGTTGGGTAGAAGTCTATCCTTCCCTCATCTTTGATATTTGCAACTTTAGCCCTTTGTGTATTTGCACTTTGACAATCTGCTATTTGCACTTTGACTCTTGGGCTTCAAATATGGGCTTTTGGGCTTCATTAAGCTTTATTTATTATTAAAATAATAATTCGAGGCCTGCACACAATAAATTACAATTATTAATAAATGTGCAGAATTAAATGAATAAATATGAAAATGTGATGGTAAATATGATGATAAAAATGCACTTTTCGCTACCAAACAACACACAACAACGATCATCGGTGACTCGAAACACACTGATTGCTGTTGGGAGAGTAGTTGGGCGTGTCCGGGTGAGTTTGAGAGGGAGTTTTTTGGGAAAATAATTTTTGAGAATTGAGAAGAGGGGTTTGAGGGGGCATTTGAGTCATTTCCAACTTGCGGACACTGTTCGAGTGTTTATTGTAAAAAAGTATTTTGTGGTAGAATTTTTTGAGAATTTGAAAGATTTTGACAAAAACAGTGAAATTCCACGATTATATAATAAATTTAGCTTTTTTTTTTTTCGGTGAACTTCTTTTACTTAAAAATAGAACAGACAAAAGATGAGAGTCAACACACTCATTAGGCATGAGCCACACCATTTCGCTTAAAACCACATGAAAAACGTTCCAACAGAAAAAAGAGAAGGGAAAATGGTCTTCAAGCCCCTGGGAAAAGATGACCACATGAATATTTTAACGAGGACAAGGGTTTTTTCACATTGATTCAAATTATAAAGAGTTTTTCACATGATTATCTTTTCACAGGAGCTTAAACACCATTTTCCCAAAAGATAATTTGGAGCGCAATCAGCTGTGACGTGGAGTTCAAAGTGAAGCTGACAGCAAGATAACAAAATGCTGCGCATACGTTTGGTGCATGGTAACTTGCCTGCATTTCTTCATCGGAATCGAAATCCCTAGAGTCTTTCTATGCGGTTATGTTACTGTTCTAACAACCTTCATCTAATTTGAATTTATGGACGTAGAGAGTGACGGCGGGAAGCTAGTTTGATCAATGACGTGCGTGTACGAAACAATGACTCGTACTTTCAAAGTAGACAGATGCAATGAGAAACAGACTCGTGTCAGTCGTTACGTGGTCTGATTGCAAGGCAGCGTGGAAGCTAGCTGCAGGTTGCAAATTCATTAGCTAAGACAACTTGGACAAAAGCAGATTGTTACACCAATTTCAGATAATATAAAAGCACGGGCTTAACAGCGAAAGGTTGCGGCTTTTGTCCATCCGCAAGGAGAAGTTTTGATTATTAATCTATTTTAGCAATATAAATTATGATCTTAGTCTGACTTAAAAGCAAGTCAAATATTGTACAGTTAATAAAGCCCCCAACAACTCCACGTTGGACTTATCCTTTTTCCTACCTGGACATTTGAAGCTCGTCTCTTGATTATAAACCTTTTTTTAAGACCTGTGTCAGCAATAATATATTACAAAGAAAGAAAATTTAGATAAAAAATATTTAGAATGTGAGACTAATGTAATTTTATTTAAAATATAATTTTGTAATGTATATATTTCAAATAATTCTCTATATTTCATATCGATTTAAATGTCTTTTCTTAATGCCTTTCTTATATAAATGGGCTTTTAGTATCTTTCCTAATTCACTCTCAATTTTTCGGATTTAACAAACGATAAAAACTTGGTATCACATAATTTTTCCCAACAACTTGAATGGTATGAGAAAAGTGCTGGAAAAATATCCTAACAATATAAACACGGTGTCCTAAAAATATGAGAAACTTTGTACCTGAAGACACGTAAAGCTAAGATGATGGATCCAATTGCGATGTCACTGTAGTCTGATGAACTAATTTGGTCGGATACAATCTCAGCTTGCGTCTCAGATATCGTACTTTGAAAGGACAAAGGGATTGTGACTGACTAGCACTGCAGTCTGATAGCAGGGTGAAGATTTTGGTGTGTGTAAGTTGCTGCTGCCTCCGAATTCGTTAGCTAAGCCAACTCCAACGAACGCTGACTACTGCAGGAGAAGGATAGATAGAGTCACACGGATCCCAGATTTCATAGCAGAGGTTCATAAAGAAAAGATGAATGATAAGGGATCTGTGATAAAATCCATGTTTTCCAGTTTTTTTCCCCCCTTCTGTGGATCAGTTTATTCTTCTCTTTAATTGCTCATTTGTATATACCCTTTTGTTTTAGTTTAGGATTTAAGAGAGTTTTGAAATGAAAGTACTGGAATTATAGGATTTTGATACAGGCTTGTTTTATTAATACCCATTAAACTTTCGTGGTTTTCTCAAAAAACCTCCCTCAAATTTTAAAATCTCAAAATACCCCACCTTAACTATCTCCAAAATTTTCAAAAAATCTCCTTCCGCTGTTCGTTAGGTTAGTGATAATGTGTCTTTCACGTGTTTATTTTATGATTCATCACATGTCTTTCATGTGCTTTTTTTTATGAGGAGAGAGAGAGGCAAGAAAGTAATTTTCAGATCATCGTTAACACAGTCATGGGCGGCTAAAACGAGAAACAAATAATTAAGGGGGTAATTTGAGATTTTGAGAGTTAAGAGGGTTTTTAAAAAAAAGCCATGCATTAAATTTTAAGAGTACTAAGCAAATAAGCATCATATCTTGTGTCTTCAAATAATAGTGAATTCTTTTTTTTCGCATGTGGACATCTGAACACTATAAATTTGTGCGTTTTTCTTGTTGTGTTAATTTCTTTTAATAGTTTTTGTGCCTAAACTTAGCTAAATTCTATATGGCTTAATTCTCTAAAACTACCACAAATTTTATTACGTTTTACTCAAATTAAAACTATTCTCAACTGTTTTTAGTTCTCGAAACTATCACAAAGTACCCATAAGTGCACCGCATATTTGTGCAAAACTATTTTCTGTAACTCCTCCGTATTAGGATTTTGTCTTGTTTTCAAGAAGAGATGATGGTCTAAGAAGATCCAATCTAATTGGAGAAGACGAAGGCTTGAAGTAGGAGAAATAGAACTCAGGTTATTCAGTCTAGTCGGCTTATAAGGGTTATAAGTTGATTTATGCACAGAATAGTCGCCTATACAGTCGACTAGGCAGTTTACAGAGAAGGGCATGTTATACATTAGTCGACTATAACAAGTATAAGTCGACTAATAGAAGGGATTAGTTGACTAATTTATGTGATAAGTCGACTAATCCAGGCGTTTTCTGAGCATGAATCAGTTTTCTTTTCAGGCATGCGGGTTTCTTGTTCTGGATAGGTTCGAACAGGATTCAGATTCTATTCAATGAAGATTTGTTTATAAAGATTAAAGGGTTTTGGAATCCTTTTAATCCAAGGAGATCAACTCCTAATAGGATTGATCAAGATTCTTCAAGCATACAAAGGCCAAGATCATCTCATAGACCAAATAAGAATTGTATTTTAAAATCCTATAAATAAAGATTGTAATCAAGTATTGTAATATATTGAATTCTCAAGCAAAGGAGACGAGAAGAAGCTAAGAAAGAGAGGAGCAAGGTGAACGTGCATAAAGAGAAGGTAATACTCATGTAATCTAGGGATAGAGTCAAGTAGAAGGTGAATACTCTTGTTGCATCAAGAGAAAAGTTAGACCTCTTTGCATCAATTATATTAATAAAACTCTCTCAAGTTATCTCCTCATGGACGAAGGCCAAGTTTGGACCGAACCACGTTAAATTTCTGTGTTCTTTCTTATTACCCTTTTGTTTTGGTATTGCTAGTTTACTTTACAATAATTTTCTTTTGCAAGTACCATCATATTACCAAGTTGCACAAACATTGATCCCGAGAGTAACACTCGGTGTGTCTTAAAATGCTCACTTGTTCACAACAATTAGTATCAAAGTTAAAGGTTGACGAATGATATTATGTCAAAGATAGAAAGTTTTATGACAAAGTTCGAGGTCGAGAAATTCAATGGTAAAGAAAACTTCAGCTTATGGTATCAAAGGGTGAAGTCTTTGCTGGTGCAACAAAGTCTTCACAAGAACTTGCAGGGAAAGTCGGCAAAACATGCAAGTACGTCAGATGAGGATTGGGAGGAGATGGATCTAAAGGTGGCAAGCACGATCCAACTATGTCTTGTTGGCCCAAAGGCCATTAGCCTTAAGTTTTAATGATTACAAACCATATGTAGTTAGATATTAACAAGATTGCTTAAATGAGTTTCAAGTAAAAACATAGGTCGATTGACGGCTCCTACACAAGACTCACACATTTGGAAGCTGCGAAGATTTAGATCCTAGAGCCTAGCACACTAGAAGAGCTCAAGGATCAATCAAACAAGTTGAGAAGACTATACAAGATTTGTATCTTTGCATTTTTTTTTTAGTTAGGATTTATAGTCTATTTGTCAAAACCGAGATGATAGAGGTTGATAACCTTGGGATTGCCACACACACATTTGATATTGCTTTATGCTTTCAAACAAATTTTATTACAAAATTTCTTACCAAGTTCTAGAAAAACAAAGTTTGGAAAAATCGGTTTTTGGAAAAGTAAGTTTTTGGAAAAATGATTTTTAGTTTAGAAAAAGAATTTTTATCAAAATATAGTTTAAGTTTTATTAGTGTTGATCTATGATCATACTATGATCTTTCCTATCCCTAAAAACTCTATTTTGTATCTACCCGTCTAAAGAAAATTTATCGAAAAAAATTAAACACTTCAAAAGTTTTCCAAAACTGTAAATTTGGCCTTGTCCGGTCGACCGCACGGTTGACCGCTGGCAGAGCAGAACTGCTCTGTCAGTCGACCGGGTGGTCGACTAACTGTAAATCACCTAGAGGGGGTGAATAGGTGATGGCTAATCTAATGGTCACTTAATGCCAAATGATGCAAATAATGCGGAAGCTAAAAACAATTATGACCTAATTAAATCTTTTACACTAAACACTATGTATAACACAAGAGTGTTGCCGAATTTCCCGTGAAGGGCTCTGGACAAACTCCTCTAGATTCCCTTGAATGGGTTGAGGTGCCGCGTTGGCTCTCTTGGTTAAATACAAGTGTTAGCAACAATCCCACGCAAGAATATAACAATATGAGCACAATATATCAAGCATGTAAATGTAAAGACAATATAAGCTATGCAAGATATAAAGGAGATAGAGAGAGAGATGGCAATCGCAAACACAAGGGTATGTTTCGAGGTTCGAGCACACTTGCTCTACATCCCCGCCTTCGACACACGAAGGATTTCCACTATGCAAGATCCCAATGGATCTCTCCTCGGTGCCGCAACACCTACAAGCCCTCGGACTCTCTAGTCCCGTACACACCGCAAGCCCACCGGCTCGCCGAGGCCGCACCTCAAACACGAGTTCGCACCCGAACCCGAAACCACCAAGTCCTCACTAGGACCCAAACAATCACGAGCACACTTGCCCGTCTCCTCAAAGAACAAAGAAAAGATCTTTGGTGATCACAACACTTTGATCACCTAAAGCACTCTCACTACAACACACCTATAGGATGTATAATCAATGGATGCTCAAGTGTGATGTGAGAAAAACAAGGATGTGAAAGGTGGAGGAAAACTCAAAGACTTTCTTTAAACACTCTTGATAAAACTTCCCTTTAGATAGAAAATATTTGCTCTCTATTTTGTGGAGAAAACCCTTTTAAAAGTCTGAGAAAAACTGGCTCTAAGAGACTCCAAAATCTTGTAGCAAAATAATGACAAGACCCCCAATATATAGGCTGCCAGAAAACTAGCCGTTGGGATCTGTCAGTACTGCCGGTCGACCGCTAACGGTCGGATTTCTGACCGTTGGAGCCACGGTCGACCGGTGCAGTCGACCGAACTTTCTAGAGAGCACTGCTCTTTGGAGCGGTCGACCAGCACGGTCGACCGTCCACCAGTACACACAGGCGTGCACGTTTGTGCACGTCGGTCGACCGGCCCGGTCGGCCGACTTCAGGATTAGTCGACTTATAAGGGTAGGCAAGTCGACTAGCTGAAGCCTGAAAACAGTTTTTCTGGGATCAAAAAGTTTGTCTTTTTGGCTCATATAAAATCCCATAAAATACATAAAAATCTACAAAAATAGTTTAACAATATACTTTGATATACAAACATGCTTGCACAAAATCAAGGCATGTTATAAAAGATTGGACTATTTTTGTAACTTGGAAATATTGGCTCATGATAAAAACTGTATTTTTCTAAAACAATATTTTTCAAAACATATTTTTTCAAATCTTCATCAAATACAAAAACAAGATATACTTTTAAGGTATAGTGTGTATGGATATGATCCACTACACAATCATAATACAATATCTATGTTTTTGTCATAAAGCTCTAAATAAGGTTTTGGTTGAAATGTATAACTTTGAATACCAAGAACCAAAAACTATGTTATTTTTCTAAAATGAAAGTCTTTTCTAAATCTGAAAATTCTTTTATAAAAAGATAATTAAATCAAGAGTGTGTGTGTGATAAATACTTGAGCAATCCACCAACTATCTATCCTTTACATTTTATCTAAAACAAAAACAAAATCTTATACCTAGACACAAGTCTTCATCTTCTTGAAGTCTTCCCTTGAAGGCTTCTCATCTTCTTGACTTGGTCCAAGCTTGATCCAAAAGCTCCTTGGATCACACCGTGCTAGCTCCAAATCTTGATATTTTGTTCTTTGTTGAGCTATGCACCTACTAAGATCTTGATAATGAATCTGTCACTAATTAAACATAAGATCATTAGTAATCATAACTTCATGAGTTGATCATCATCAAAACTAGGGTGATAGGCCATTGGGCCAACAATCTCCCCCTTTTTGATGATGACAAAACTCATGAGGTTATATATGCATGGATTAAAGTAAAGCTTCAAGGAAGCTCCCCCTTAACTCATGCATAGACATAAATAATAATATATGACAATGAAGCTCATAAATATGTATGCAAATGATGGAGATGAAACAAAATAAATCTTTTTTTTTCTTATTTGCAAAACAAAACATATATGCATAAATAACAAGGAAGACAAATACTACTCCCCCTTAAGCAATGCAAACATGCATATATACTCAAATACTTCTCCCCCTTTTGTCAATCATCAACAAAGGGTTCAAAGTAAAATCAAATCAAACAAATTTTTCTCCCCCTTTTTGTCAAAACAAAGAGATCAATAAGGGGTGAAATAAATCAATCAATAAAGATTTATATGCGATATACATTCATGAAGAGGAAGACGCTAAGTTAGCTTTCCTACACATATGCATTACATGAAGAAGGGATGACAAGCCCTAACTCACATAACACATATTATGTAATGCATAAGAGGAGATGTGAAGCTCCCCCTACACACGTATATCATATAAAGAAGAGTTGTCAAGCTCCTCAATTTATAATATACTCAACATGAATCCATATGTAAGAGAGATGTTATGCTCTCCTTGCATATAGGAAATACAAATCAAACATTTTGAATTTTTTTTAAAATTTTGAACTTACTTAATAAAACACATTTTGAGATATCAAATCAACATATATTTTTTAATATCAATAGTAAACATATGAAATTTTTTTTATTTTTCATCATAAACTTTGTGCTTTTAAAAATGTGAGCCAATTGTGAGTTAAGCACATGGAAATCATATATATGTATGAGAAATGAGTATACCAAGTGAAATTGAAACATACATATATATAAGAAACAAAATATGAGTATATACAAAATAAGTTCATATTGATACCAATTGAAACGATTCAATGATACCAATCGACATAACAATAAAATCAAGTGTATATCTCATAACCTACCACCCTTCATATGCACAAGGTAAAAGATTTTCAATGAAGCATACAAGGCATAATTGCCCATCCATCCTCCCATAGATGGTAGGGGTTTTCAAAAATAGATTTGAAAATAAGCTTAGTTTGAAAAACTCTACCAAATGAAGAATTTGCACTAGAAAAATATTTTAAAACTAGTGAGGAATCCTTCAAGTAAGGAATAAAGCAAAAATGTTTTTCATGAAACACAAGTAAATCACATGGCACTAAAAACACTCTAATATCCATGAAGTCCATAAAATTTTCAAAAGAGGTGAGTGCACTAGTGTTATGTGGAACATGGTATCATGAAAATGTCAATAAAGTTCAATATTCCTTAAATGAGAAAACATGAAAATCATCAAAAAAAAAAAATTTTATTAAAAAAAAATATATTTCAAGATATATGTATGTTTTGACAACACAATAAGTATACATACATATCTCTTAAACACAATTGAGTCCATATAAATAGATTTGCATTAAAGGCAAATGACTCAAGAGGTATACATGTATATCTTAAAGTTTGGCAAAATACACATATACATGAAATGAAAAACACATGTTCATAAATCAAATCCAAAAAGTGGAATACAAGTTTAAAAATGTATGTATCATCAAAACCAAGCAATACAAGCACATTTCATGGGTTCAAATAAGCGTTCAAACACAAATATAAATAGATTTATTTGTGGCCCACGACATGTACAAGTATAAATCCTAGTGTTGACAAAAAACTAACATATAAACTAATATTCAAATCATGAAGTATCAAATTTTGAGAAAACTAGAATCATGTGTCAATCTCAAAAATTATTTGAAGAACAAATAACTACTATAAATTGTTTTTGGAAAACTAGTTAAAGATCCTTCAAATATATCAAATCTTATGTTTTTCATAAACATAACTAGATACATAAAAATTTAAGCACTCATGGTTTATAAGGCTTCAAAAAATGATTTTAACAAAAATGTGAGTGTTAAACGATCATGTAACTAGTATTTTTATGAAAATAGTCATTGAAGCTCAAAAAGATCATAAGTCATATTTTTAACAAAAAAACAAAAAAAATCATTTTTCATCAAAACACTAATCTTCACGGTATATGTATGATTAATCCAATCCTAACAATACACATACATATTCCAAATATAAAAGAGTCTATCAAATGTATTTGCATGAAGGCAAGAGACTCACGGGTATACATGTATATTTATTAGATTTGAATTAAAAATACATATACATGAAGTAAAGCATAAAAATAGGCATAACAAGTATAAATGAAAGAATCATCAAAACTAGTCTATACATATGCATATAGTGGGTACAAGTGAGCATGAAGTTCAATCATATATGAATCAATTGTAATTCACTATTTGTATATGTATACATGCACGTTTTGATAAAATCTCATTTAAACATGTAAAACCACATGAAGCACACAAAAATATGAACATGCGATATGATATATGAAATTAAAAGCATGTGCATAAAGTAGGAGTTTAGAAATTGTTACCAACTCCAAAGCTCCAAATATGGTGGTTGTCCCACTAAAACTCCTTGATAGCGATGCATCCAAAAGTATGTCCATCAAGTCTATTGCATCCACTACCAAGGCACCATCCTCTCACGTCTTGTGAGAGCCCTCACCTACATCAAAAGCAATGGTGGGGGTTTTGGTACCCATATTTTCTTGTAGGGTCCACGGGGGTTAGCTTTGTTGTAAGGAACCCAAAATCTTTTATTCTTAGCAAAATTAAAATGATCTAATCTATCATAACAATATTTTGCTAAATGGCCTTTGCGGCCACAATGTGTACATATGTACACCTTAGTATGCTTATGTGTAGGAGTGTGATCATGTTGTGCAACATAAGCAAATGCATGGTTATGATGTGCATGAATGTGTGGAGTTTGTTTCTTTGAAAACATTGACTCCAACCTAGAATGATTGAAAGCACAAGAGTTCAAAGTCGAACTCAAACCATCCATTTTATTTTTCAAATTCTTAATCTCATTAGTGGTGGCATGAAAAGCATGATGAGATATATGATCATTTTTCTTTTTCTTTTGTGAAACAAATCTTTTTCTTTTTCACAAATTTTTCTTTTCAAAGAATTATTTTCTTGAAAAACAACTTCTCTTTGTTTTTCCACCAAATCAACTTTCTTTTTCAAAATAGTGTTTCCTTCACATAAATCATTCAATTTTGTAAGCAAGGAAACATTTTCATTTTTCAAATCTTTATTTTCTTTTTCTAAGTATGCAATCTTAGATTTGAAAGAATCATTTTCTTTAAGCATACAATCAAAATCCTTTTTCAAATTTTTGTTATCTTTTTCTAAACATGCAATGCTAGATTTAAATGAATCTTGTTCTATATGCATGCAAGCAATGTTCTTTTTCATATTTTTATTTTCTTTCTTAGCATGTCATATTTTTCAAGAATAGTTTGACAAAATGAAGTGAGCTCATCATATGACATGTCCTCATCATCGGATTAGAAGTTTACCTCAAGGGGGTTATCCCCTTGGACCATATAGCATACGTTGGAGATGTCGCTTCCAACGTCCGAATCGCTCCCCGCATAGTATAGATCCTTTTCGCCAAGGGAGGTGAGGGTGTTCCATACTACAAAAGCCGAATCAATATTAGCAACTCTAGATAAATAAACATTATCTAGGGTAGATTTGATAGCATGAAGGGCTTTTGCATTAGCCTCAAAATTCTTACCATTTGAACAATATGAATCATTAGATATGGCAAGATAAACATGAAAACCTGTAACGCCCCGATCCCAACGATACGGGAACGTCACTGCGACGCATATACGTAGGTCAGGTGGTGCCCCCACGTATATACGCTAAGCATAAGTACAGCGAGTATCAGAGTATAACACACAGCGTGATATAATCATATGCCAACATACAAAAATAGAAGTACAGAGTTATACAAGTCATGATAAACATAATCACCATACAAGTGTCCTTTTATCACAACCCAAGTCCATAAGATACAAGACACAACCAAAATACAAAATGCTCACGTATGGACGGAGATTACGTGAACCAAAAGAAATGTCAGGCGCGATAGGACTAGTGCTGGTCGGCCTGCTCACCAAGATAAGCCCGGTCCTCAGCGGAGGGCTCTACCTCGTCCCAAGCCTCGGAATCTGAATATGCAAATCCAAAAGGGTCAAGACATAATACAAGAAATAAAGATAGCCAAGTGGCGACGGAATCATAAGTAGAGGTGATGAAGTAGTGATAACTAACAACAATACATGGCAAGGGATGTAAACTAAATAAGATAAAGGCATATGCAATAAATCTACAATAATGTCTTATTATTATTACTTGTCTTACTGTGATATCTAGCTATGTGACCCAGCGTCCCAGGGCACATAGATCCATATCCTAGTGAAACAAGGTTGTTATTGGAAACAGCGGTTGTATCGACGAACTATGTTTACAGTGTGTCCCGTGCATGCCCGGGACCACGGCCCAGTATTGTTCCGTTGCTTGAAGACGGAACCTGCCGCTAGGCTACAGGAAAGGGACTTATGTATGCCCTTGTCATGACATGAAACAGGAAGGGAGGAAGCACTCCCCTTGGTCCCCTGGAGTACCACAGGTAAGACCGAAATATAGTGCACATCCTAATACCACTGTAAACACGAACACATACCGATATCCGCACATTTCCCCCGAACCCAATGTAAGTTGGTGTATTTTATACAATGTCGGATATATCATGCTTGGTTTTGGAGATAGCATGAAGAAGTGGTGATAATCCATTTTCGACAAGTTATGAAATGCAAATATATAACAACAAGTCATGGATTGATATAATGTACCAACAAATCATGAAGCATGAATAAACAAGATATATCAGGTAACCAGTCATGTAGTACAAGTACACAGTATAAACAAGACTAAAACATGCATATAAATATACTAGGGTAAGTTCAGAATTAAGTGGGAAGAAGTCTGAATTCTGTCCCAGAATTTGGCCTGGCGGTCGACCTCCGGTCGACTGCCGGTCGACTGGGGAAATGAACTGGCGGTTGAGTCCCGGTCGACTGCCGGTCGACCGTACCGAGTGCGAGAGCTCCAGGTTTGGGCCGGTCGACTGCCAGTCGACTGGTCCAAGGCAATTTGTGAAGCCGGTCGAGTCAGCGGTCGACTGCCTGTCGACCGCCCGTTCAAGTCGTGCAGGTTGTGCACATCGGCAGAGTCCCGGTCGACTGCCGGTCGACCGGTCCTCTGGAAATTTCTGCTGTTAGAGCAGAAAATCAGGATTCGTGTGAGTTGGTTATATCAGTGAAAAATTGGGATTTTTACAGCATTAGGGGGCCTGATTTAACATTACAAATACATTAGGACAAGGCCTAGTCTTGGTGATTAACACAATTACATGGAAAGGCTAGATTTGAACTTAAATGACCTAAAAATTAGATTTTTATGTTAGACATATACATAGATCTCTACCCTAAGCATGTGGGGTGATGATCTAGGTCTTGGTGAGTAAGGACTCACCTGGATTGTCCAATTAGGGCTGGATCCAAGGAAGAAGATGGTGAGGGCTTCAATCTACCCTTGTTCTTGAAGCTAGGGTTGAAGATCTTGCCCTTTGGTGAAGCTTGGAGTGGAGATGGAGGTTCCTTGATGAAGCTTGATGAATCCCTTGTGATCTAGAGGTGGAGATGAAGAGGTTGGGTTCACTTGGAGCTAGGGTTTGTGGAGAGGAGGAAGGAGTTCTTCTCTAGTTGGAGAAATGAGAGAAAAAGGGTAATTTTGCAAATGAAATGCATTTATAGGTGGGGGTCTTTGTAAAGGGATTGGAAATTTGATGGATGAGAGGGGCTTTCTTGCAAAAAGGGAGGGGTGAGGTGTCTCTCCCTTGACACTTGGCCGGCCATGGATGGAGAGAGAGTTAGTGGGGTAGGTGAGGGTGAGTGGGAAATGAGGTGGAAAATGAAGTGGAAAAGCATTTTGCAAATTTTGGAAAAATGCCCAAAATTCAAGTATTTTGGATTGATCTGAAAATTTTACTAAAAATCAAGAAAAACATTTTAAGACCAAAGGTGAAATCCGTTTGAAGAAATACTGTGTAGATTTTTAATTAAAAATCCCAGAAGCAGAAATTTACCGACACCGAAATAATTTTCATAAATTTATAAAATTCTTAGAAAATAGTATAAGTAGGAAATATGATTCTAAGCAATAAAGTCTAAAGGACTTTCTTGAAATTCCTAACAGATTGGAAGATAAAAAATTCGGAAATTGGTCAGCGGTACTGGCCGACACCGGCTTTTGAAGAAATTCATTTTAATTTCAGAAATTCTAGAAAATCACATAAAATCTAAAGTATTATAAAATGATGTTTGAAATTAAAATCGGTCAAATACGGATGGTAAATCGGAAGATACGGTCAAAGGGCCGAATACGTAACTAAGTACGTATTCCGGGAAAGGGGTATTACAATCTACCCACCTTACAAAAATTTCGTCCTCGAAATTTCATAAGGTGAAAGATAACAGGAAGAGCAACAGATAGATATGGACACAATGAAAGATAACGGTAAAGACAAGAGTAGAAGGAAAGAGTCTTACCAAATCAAGATGAGAAAAGTTGGGGATAACGCTCCCGGATAACGTCCTCTCGCTCCCAGGTGGCCTCTCCCGGCGCGTGTCTGCTCCAAGACACCAATACCAATGGAATAGCCCTGCTCTTCAGTGTCTTGACACTCTTGTCCAGAATGGCCATCGGCTGTTCTTGGTATGATAGATCCGGTTGCAGCTCTAGCTCGGAATGATCCAGAATGTGGCTGTCGTCCCGGACATACCTCCTCAACTGGGACACATGGAAGACATTATGCACCCCGTCCAAGGATGGTGGTAATGCTAGTCTATAAGACACGTCTCCCACGCGATCCAGGATCTCGAACGGGCCAATATACCTCGGGCTCAGCTTCCCACGAGTACCGAACCGGATAACTCCCTGGTGGGTGAAATCTTCAAGAACACATGGTCTCCGGTCTGGAACTCCAATGGCCTCCTTAGAGTATCAGCCCAACTCTTCTGCCTACTCTGAGCAGCCCTGAGATGATCTCTGATAACCCTGACCTTCTCTGTAGTCTGCATCAGCATCTCGGGCCCCAATAAACTCCTCTCACCGACCTCCTCCCAGCAAATCGGTGATCTGCACCTCCTCCCATACAATGCTTCGAAGGGAGCCATCTTAATACTGGCCTGATAGCTGTTGTTATATGAAAACTCAGCCAAGTGTAGATGGTCCTCCCAAGATCCTCCAAAGTCCATCATGCAAGCCCTTAGCATATCCTCAAGGATCTGGATGGTCCTCTCTGACTGTCCGTCTGTCTGAGGATGATAGGAAGTACTGAACTTCAGACGAGTTCCCAGACTCTCCTGGAGACTCTCCCAGAAATGAGACCTGAATCTGGAGTCTCTATCTGATACAATACTGACTGGGACTCCATGCAGACGAACAACTACCTTCAGATACTTATCTGCCAGAACCTCTGTCGACTGACCAACCCGGAAGGGTATGAAGTGAGCAGACTTGGTGAGGCGATCAACGATCACCCACACCGCATTGTTACCCTTAGGACTCCGAGGCAATGCCGTCACGAAGTCCATAGTAATGTGCTCCCACTTCCATTCGGGTATCGGCAAAGGTTGAAGAAGTCCAGCTGATCTCTGATGCTCGATCTTTATCTGCTGGCAAACCAAGCACTTGGCGACAAACTGGGCTATCTCCCTCTTCATGGCATTCCACCAAAAGTGCCTCTTCAGGTCCTGGTACATCTTGTTTCCTCCGGATGTATAGAATAGGCAGAACTGTGTGCTTCCTCCAAAATCTTCTGTCTGACTTCTCCCTGGGGAACACAAAGTCTACTACCATAACACAAAGCACCATCCGGACGAATACAAATATCTGTCCTCAAACCAGCCTCCACCTGAGTCCTGAATGTCTGCAATCTTGGATCCTCTTCTGAGCCTCCTTGATCTCCTCTACCAATGAGGACTGGATCTGCAATGCCATAAGCTGCCCTGCCTTATCACCTCCCTGCACCAACCTCAATTCCAATCTGATGAACTCCTGGATCAACTCTTTCTGCTGAGTAAGGCGAACTAGCACTCTGTTTTCCGGCATCCTGCTCAGTGCATCTGGAACGGTATTGACTTTGCCTGGATGATACTGCAAGTCAATATCGTAGTCCGCCATAAGCTCCAACCACCTCCTCTGCCTCATATTTAACTCCTTCTGTGAGAAAATTACTTGAGGCTCTTGTGGTCTGTGTAAATCAACACTTTGTCTCCCAGGAGGTAGTGTCTCCAAATCTTCAAGGCAAACACCACAGCCGCCAACTCCAAGTCATGAGTTGGGTAATTCCTCTCATGAGGCTTCAACTGCCTAGAGGCGTATGCTATGACATGATCATGCTGCATAAGCACACACCCCAGGCCTCTACCCGATGCATCACAGAAAATGACCATCCCTCCCCTTCCTGAAGGGTCCTCAAGATTGGGGCTGAAATAAGCTTCTGCTTCAACCGCTCAAAAGCTGCATCACATTCTCCTGTCCATATGAATCTCTCCCCTTTCCTGGTGAGCCTGGTCAACGGAGCTGCAAGTCTAGAGAAGTCCTGGACAAAGCGCCTGTAATATCCGGCTAGTCCAAGAAAGCTCTTTATCTCAGTCACCGTCTTCGGAACTGGCCAATTCTGCACTGCCTGGACCTTACTAGGATCAACTGAGATTCCTTCTGCTGAAACTATATGTCCAAGGAAAGCTATGCTGTCCAACCAGAACTCACACTTGCTCCTTTTGGCATGAAGCTGCTCCTGCTGAAGAGTCTGCAACACGATCCTCAGGTGCTTTGCATGCTCCTCAAAACTCTTGGAATAGATCAGGATGTCATCTATGAACACCACTACAAACTGATCCAGGTAAGGAGAGAACACCCGGTTCATCAGGTCCATAAACACAGCAGGGGCATTGGTAACTCCGAAAGGCATCACTAGAAACTCGTAGTGGCCATATCGGGTCCTGAATGCCGTCTTCGGAACATCTTCCTTCTTCACCCTCAGCTGATGGTAACCTGACTGCAAATCTAACTTAGAAAACACACGGGCTCCATGAAGCTGATCAAACAAGTCATCAATCCTGGGTAAGGGATACTTATTCTTGATGGTGACCTTGTTCAACTCCCTGTAATCAATGCAAAGCCTCCTGCCACCATCCTTCTTGTTCGCCAATAGCACTGGAGCTCCCCATGGTGAAGTGCTAGGCCGGATCAATCCCTTGTCCGAATACTCCTGCAGCTGCTTCTTCAGGATCTCCAACTCCGTCGGTGCCATCCTGTATGGAGCCTTGGATATAGGAGCTGTCCCGGAATAGTATCAATGGAGAACTCCACGATCCTCCCCGGTGGGAGTCCTGAAATCTCAGCAAACACCCCGGGAATTCATCCCACACTGGCACTCCCTTCAGGACCTCCGAAGTGGTCATCTGAATCTTCTTCTCAGCAGGCTCCACTCCTCCACTAAACTGGAACTCCGGCTGATGCGGGATTCTGAAATTGATCTTCCTTCCCCTACAGTCAATCACTGCATGGTACTGACTGAGCCAGGTCATGCCTAAGATCACGTCGTACCCCTTGGTGTCTAGTACGAGCATATCTATGGACAAGACCTTCCCACAAAGTTCTACTGGGCAGTCAGCACAAACTCTAGAAGATAAAACTACCCATTCCCAGTACTAATCTCCCATCCATGGTCTAACAATCTAACAGGAATAGAATGCAATGCCACGAAATGCACGGAGATAAAACAATGCGAAGCACCGGAGTCGAAAAGAGCGAGGACAGGTATGGAATGGACTCTGATGGTACCTGTAATCACCTCTCCTGAAGCTCCAGCCTCTTCTGCTGTCAGGTTGTAGGCCTGACCTCTGCCACGACCAGCTGCTGTCCTGGCTCCCCTCTGCACTGGGCGAGCAACATGTGGTGGTGGAAGGGGAAGAGCTCTCCTCATCACTGGTCCCTGCTGCCTCGGTCCAACTGGCCCTGGTAGTGCCTTCTGCACATACTGCCCCTGAGGTGCCGGCAAGGTTTGGGTAGCAAACCCCACTCTCCTGTGCGGGCAGGTCTCCACTGCATGGTCTCGAGCTCCACAGATCAAGCACCAACCGTTTGCCCTCCGGCAATTCTGCTGAGTGTGTCCTGGCTTCTGGCAGAAGTTGCAAATAAGACCTGGTCGAGCCGTCTGGTATGGAACTGCTCTGAACGGCTGTCTGGCCTGGATCTTCGCTGCCCTGGACGGTCCTCCTCTGCCCACCGGCACAAACGGCCTTTTCAAGGCCTGGTTCTCCTGCTTCCTCTGAAAACCACGCTCCACTTCTCGAGCGATAGAGAGAACTTCAGCATAGGTCTTCAACTGCTGTGGCATCAGAAACATCTGGATCTCCATCTGCAGACCCTGCTGGAACCGGCTTGCCCTCTTCTCCTCATCAGCCACCATGTATGGGGCGAAGCGACTCAGCCTGAGGAATTCTGCCGCATACCCATCTACTGTCTTATCTCCCTGCTGAAGCCGGATGAACTGCTCCTCCATGTCCTTCTGAGCATGCGGGGAAGAAACGACTGTAGAAGCTCTTGGAGAAGGTATCCCAGGAAAGGAGTAGCTTCTTCAAGCGAGCCTCCTCTGCAAGCCACCAAGTCCGAGCAATGTCCTTCAGCTGGATCTTTGCTACCTCCACTTGGCTCTCCTTGGACACCCTGGCGGCGTTCAGTAGATCGGTGGTGTCCACTAACCACTGCTCAGCCTCCAAAGGCCTCTCGACTCCTGAGAAGGTAGCCG
Source organism: Agave tequilana (assembly GCA_038442645.1). NCBI lineage: Eukaryota > Viridiplantae > Streptophyta > Magnoliopsida > Asparagales > Asparagaceae > Agave > Agave tequilana. The sequence continues at coordinate 3,056 of JAVJIF010008487.1, read as the reverse complement.
GTTGTAGCCGCCGGAAATCTGAGATATTCCCCGGCTTCTGCTCCTTCGGGGCTGCTAACTCCTGCCTGAGGAGTTCAGTCTGCTGCTGATGGATCTCCACTTGCTGCTGCTGGGTCTCCATCATAGCCCGAATGATGCTCAGGACATCAACCTGCTCTCCTCCCGCGGGTCCATCCGGGACTTGCCCGACATTGTTACGACCCGAACGTCTCTCCATACCGAAAGGGATAAGATCTGGAATTGGAATCAAGGAAAGGAATTAGGATACGAAGGAATTGATCAATTGAAGGAATCAAGATGGACTCATAACTTTGTACATTGCAGTTGGCATAAGCAAATCGTTAGAATTTGCCACTTGGTTGTACTTTTAGGTCTGAGAGCCTAGGCTCTGATACCAACCTGTAACGCCCCGATCCCAACGATACGGGAACGTCACTGCGACGCATATACGTAGGTCAGGTGGTGCCCCACGTATATACGCTAAGCATAAGTACAGCGAGTATCAGAGTATAACACACAGCGTGATATAATCATATGCCAACATACAAAATAGTACAGAGTTATACAAGTCATGATAAACATAATCACCATACAAGTGTCCTTTTATCACAACCCAAGTCCATAAGATACAAGACACAACCAAAAAATACAAAAATGCTCACGTATGGACGGAGATTACGTGAACCAAAAGAAATGTCAGGCGCGATAGGACTAGTGCTGGTCGGCCTGCTCACCAAGATAAGCCCGGTCCTCAGCGGAGGGCTCTACCTCGTCCCAAGCCTCGGAATCTGAATATGCAAATCCAAAAGGGTCAAGACATAATACAAGAAATAAAGATAGCCAAGTGGCGACGGAATCATAAGTAGAGGTGATGAAGTAGTGATAACTAACAACAATACATGGCAAGGGATGTAACTAAATAAGATAAAGGCATATGCAATAAATCTACAATAATGTCTTATTATTATTACTTGTCTTACTGTGATATCTAGCTATGTGACCCAGCGTCCCAGGGCACATAGATCCATATCCTAGTGAAACAAGGTTGTTATTGGAAACAGCGGTTGTATCGACGAACTATGTTTACAGTGTGTCCCGTGCATGCCCGGGACCACGGCCCAGTATTGTTCCGTTGCTTGAAGACGGAACCTGCCGCTAGGCTACAGGAAAGGGACTTATGTATGCCCTTGTCATGACATGAAACAGGAAGGGAGGAAGCACTCCCCTTGGTCCCCTGGAGTACCACAGGTAAGACCGAAATATAGTGCACATCCTAATACCACTGTAACACGACCATACCGATATCCGCACATTTCCCCGAACCCAATGTAAGTTGGTGTATTTTATACAATGTCGGATATATCATGCTTGGTTTTGGAGATAGCATGAAGAAGTGGTGATAATCCATTTTCGACAAGTTATGAAATGCAAATATATAACAACAAGTCATGGATTGATATAATGTACCAACAAATCATGAAGCATGAATAACAAGATATATCAGGTAACCAGTCATGTAGTACAAGTACACAGTATAAACAAGACTAAAACATGCATATAAATATACTAGGGTAAGTTCAGAATTAAGTGGGAAGAAGTCTGAATTCTGTCCCAGAATTTGGCCTGGCGGTCGACCTCCGGTCGACTGCCGGTCGACTGGGGAAATGAACTGGCGGTTGAGTCCCGGTCGACTGCCGGTCGACCGTACCGAGTGCGAGAGCTCCAGGTTTGGGCCGGTCGACTGCCAGTCGACTGGTCCAAGGCAATTTGTGAAGCCGGTCGAGTCAGCGGTCGACTGCCTGTCGACCGCCCGTTCAAGTCGTGCAGGTTGTGCACATCGGCAGAGTCCCGGTCGACTGCCGGTCGACCGGTCCTCTGGAAATTTCTGCTGTTAGAGCAGAAAATCAGGATTCGTGTGAGTTGGTTATATCAGTGAAAAATTGGGATTTTTACAGCATTAGGGGGCCTGATTTAACATTACAAATACATTAGGACACAAGGCCTAGTCTTGGTGATTAACACAATTACATGGAAAGGCTAGATTTGAACTTAAATGACCTAAAAATTAGATTTTTATGTTAGACATATACATAGATCTCTACCCTAAGCATGTGGGGTTGATGATCTAGGTCTTGGTGAGTAAGGACTCACCTGGATTGTCCAATTAGGGCTGGATCCAAGGAAGAAGATGGTGAGGGCTTCAATCTACCCTTGTTCTTGAAGCTAGGGTTGAAGATCTTGCCCTTTGGTGAAGCTTGGAGTGGAGATGGAGGTTCCTTGATGAAGCTTGATGAATCCCTTGTGATCTAGAGGTGGAGATGAAGAGGTTGGGTTCACTTGGAGCTAGGGTTTGTGGAGAGGAGGAAGGAGTTCTTCTCTAGTTGGAGAAATGAGAGAAAAAGGGTAATTTTGCAAATGAAATGCATTTATAGGTGGGGGTCTTTGTAAAGGGATTGGAAATTTGATGGATGAGAGGGGCTTTCTTGCAAAAAGGGAGGGGTGAGGTGTCTCTCCCCTTGACACTTGGCCGGCCATGGGATGGAGAGAGAGTTAGTGGGGTAGGTGAGGGTGAGTGGGAAATGAGGTGGAAAATGAAGTGGAAAAGCATTTTGCAAATTTTGGAAAAATGCCCAAAATTCAAGTATTTTGGATTGATCTGAAAATTTTACTAAAAATCAAGAAAAACATTTTAAGACCAAAGGTGAAATCCGTTTGAAGAAATACTGTGTAGATTTTTAATAAAAATCCCAGAAGCAGAATTTACCGACACCGAAATAATTTTCATAAATTTATAAAATTCTTAGAAAAATAGTATAAGTAGAAATATGATTCTAAGCAATAAAGTCTAAAGGACTTTCTTGAAATTCCTAACAGATTGGAAGATAAAAAATTCGGAAATTGGTCAGCGGTACTGGCCGACACCGGCTTTTGAAGAAATTCATTTTAATTTCAGAAAATTCTAGAAAATCACATAAAATCTAAAGTATTATAAAATGATGTTTGAAATTAAAATCGGTCAAATACGGATGGTAAATCGGAAGATACGGTCAAAGGGC